>VMKM01001417.1:0-142506 GCA_008360985.2 Macquaria ambigua
TCACAGCAGTTAAAGGTTATCTAAGGATAGCAGGTAGCGTACGTGGGAGGAATGAGTGAAGACTTAGCAGCAGTTCTTACTGTGCAAAATGGTTTCACTCTCAGATTCCTATATCTCCTATATATCATTTAAGAAAGTTTTTTTTTTTTTTTGAAGAAGAAGGATGAGAGTTTAGCCTGAAGTATTTGTCTACTGGTGGACAAAATATTGGAAACGCATTTCGATATGATGCTGTCCAATTTAAAACCTCCTCAAAGAGCAGCTTCAAAAATGAGCACAGAGTTGAATCAATACCCATATGACGCTATCAACAAAAATTGACCATTATAAGCTTATTTCAGGGGTTTTGTATTGGATTACATTAAATTATACATGCATACCATTTTTGGCATTTTTGGCTCAAAACTGCCAAATTACTGGAGTTTCTGGTGACTACTGAGTTCAGACAGAAGCTGAGCTCAACACAAACACACACACAGACACCCAAACACATGGGTCTGTGCGTAAGTTGCTAGTTAGCTTACAGCTAACATCTGTACATTCTGTACCATTGGCTGTTTGGGGTGGATCAACACAAATGGTTTGGCGACATTTGAAAGTTATGTTACAGCTCATGATGCTACAGTGACTTCCTGTTTACAGAGTTAGTTGTCTTCACTAGCTAAGACATCCCTTAACTTTTAATGGTGCAACCAAATTTAGTAGATCACTCGTTTGAAGTCAGCTAGTAGGTACTAATAACTTAGGAAGGATTTCACACACAAACTTTGTAATGGATTTACAAATAGCTGGTGCAACCCAATATGGTATAAGTAATAAGGAGTTAAGTAAATAAACAAGAAAATGAGTGACATTTCTGTATTTACCAACTGTATGCAGTACTTTCTGGACCTTTCTTGTCTGAAAATATTAAGTGATTAAAAACCTGGTCACAGCTTCGTGTCTGATGAGTCAGACAGTTGAATTGGTTTGGACTTTCAATTCACACATAGTTCTTTCTTCTCTCAGTCGAGAGGTCCGCCACCTCACAGTTTTGTGAAAAAAAGAGAGACGAAGAGGACTACTTTATGTAAAGGAGAAGGGAAGTGACTGACATTTTAAAAAGCTGTCCTTGTCCAACTTGTGTGCTGTCATGATTCATGTGTTGTAGAGCTGTTAAGTGTGGGGACTTCTACAAATGGCCGTAGATAAACCACAATATGTGGTATTACACATATATCCAGAGCAACTCACACTATCGTGTGACTATGTATTTGCAACGAATCAAGAAGTTGATTCATCAAAATCATCAAAAAGCAAATTAATCCATTACACTAAGCTTGAAAATATGGAAACTGTTGTCACTTCAAATCCATTATAAGAGTTACAATGGCTCGGGCATTGTCAGGCATCCAGCATGGTGCAGTCCCCTGTCTGTATTTCTGTTCAGTGTGATTACTACTGTAAGGGGATTATCTGATCTTAGATATGCTTGCCACTGAGTGAATATTGTGTCCTTCGCTCTGCTTTGGTATTTCTTCTGTGTCGTATATGATATATTTTCTTTCTTTCTCTCTCTGCTGGCCTTTTCTCGTCTAATATCACCAACCTCCTGCTTCCTTTCTTTATCCTCTCTGCTCTGCAGTGCAGGTCTTATCACTCCCATATCTCACTTTGCCCTTGCCTTTCCACCACACTATCTCCTCTCTGGGCTGTCATAGAAAAGTATTGTTGTCTCTTCCTCTTTACTCACGACTCTCCATCTCTCAAGACAAATATCTCTTAAGAGCATCGGAAAGCAATGCTTTACTTACTACTCATTTTGTTTGTTGTTCTTTTTTTAAACTAGCAGAGGGCACTGCGGCAGAGCCTATTTTAATTTTAGAAATCACTGTTTTACTGCTTTGTACATCATTACATAATGCTTCTTACTTTTTGATTTCCATGTATAAATATTCTTCTATGCAGCAGTTGCCAAGCTGATTTGTCTCTCAGCTGTGTTTTCTCAGAACAAGAAGGTCTTCCTCACCTTCAAGACAAGGATGATGGATGGTTTTAATTACAGTATTACGTTTATTACTGACTTTGAAATTTAGATGCTTCTTTAAATGCAAAGCAAGGAAAGGCAATAATTCACAGGTTCCCCTCCACTCAAAAATATGTTTTTCTTCTCCCACAGTTGAATGTTTGAGCTTCATTGTACAGAATGATGTCTGTGCAGAGTTTGACACTAGAAGGATTTTTTCTCATTCATCTGCTGAAAGTGGAAAGTTTCTATATGCTCACTGAAAGTCTGATTTTAAGGGGCGGGCCTATGAGCATGATTTGTGACATCACAGATAGTTTGGAAGCCAATCCTGGTCCAATTTGCAACTTATACAAGTGTGATGTAGAAACGTGAAGCTGCCAGTGCACATACACTGTGAGTGGACTTCACAGTGAAGTAGGAGACATGTTAAGTCAAGCAGGAAAACTTTAGAAATGAACTAAATTTGCATATTGATAGATTCTGAATTTTTTATGAGCTACAAGGAGTAGATGCCTTTTTAAGGATTTTAATGTGGAAAATGTGCATTTTTTTGTGCAGAAAAAACATATTAGACACACATTATTGTTCTAAGCAGACCATTTGTATATCTGTTTTAATACATGTCTGGAGGGGATCTTTAAAGTTTGACTAGAAAAGAAAAGTAAAGGTATAAACTGCCAAGTAGTGTTGGGAAAATTCAAATCTATGCAATTCTGCATGTGGTATGCATGGAGTCAGTAGCTAAATCAAACTTTTGTTTTAGGGTTGTTGAGTCTTGTTGAGTCTCAAATTAAGTGTTGTCCAGGTTTAGGCCTCTAGAGGGCAGGACATGCTAATGGTTTGTGCAGGTACTGTATTGAGGAGGTACTGAGGATGTAGGGCAATTTAATTTAGGATTAATATACATTTCCTATCATTATATGTAGCTTTACAGTAGGTGGAAACTTTTAATGAAGCATTTTATAAAGTTTATAAGTTTTTCCACTTGTATATTTTTAATGAATATTTTAAGTTAATTTTGACTAAATAAAGAAAAATCCACAAACATTGTTTATTTTGTATAATGAGATGAACAAAAACTTCTGAAGATGAAATATGTTTTTTTTAACAGCAATATGCAAAACAAGCCACCTGATTAACACCAAAGACACTAAAAGCTGACCTGCCATGTGCACAGTGCACAGTGTTTGCATGCTGCCATGGTTGATTGATTGATTATCAATGATGATGACTTTAATATAAGATATTGGTTTGCAAGGCTAATGAAAACATACACAGTAAAAACAGTAAAACACATACCACATAGGTAGAAAAACAGTACACAGTTCTACACAGCACTAATCTACAGTGAATTCAAGAATTCAATACAAGAAACTAAACTGATGAGACAAGCAATGAGTATAATGGTTTCTGGTACCTGACGGAATTGCTGATCAGCAGTACTCACCGAAAAACAACCCCTAAATACAAAAACACAGAGGAGTTGTCGCACTGTGAAATACAATATGTGGAGTCTTTATTCAGTACAACTGGAAAGCGTCTGCATTAACATTCTTGAAGCATAAATCGTAATCTGCGATGAATGGCTGGAGGCAAACATTGAGCACGCCGAGTTTTTCAGCAACACAGCAAGTCCCCGAATGCATCTGCTGTCTCTGGTACCACCAACACGCGAGTCGAGTCTAGTATTCAGTATCTTTGTTTGTCATTAGTACTCATTGAATAGCTGGAATATGTTGGGTTCTGGGGAGCTCCAAGGGTAAAATGAGACACCACCCACACCACTTAAAGCAAGCTACACTTTGTCACAGTAACTCATACTGTATAAAGTAAGAATGAATTGAGGTCATAATGCTTCCATCACGATTGCTGCCGTTGTGTTTAGTTAGTTTGGTAATGCACAGAAGCCGTTAGTAGGCGGGGGACGGGAAATAGCCAAGAAGCTGTTGTGGGACTAAGAGTGGGAGTACTTACTACTGGAGACCCAGAAGGTATTGAGCTCAAAAAAAGAATCGGTACAAATATTTTGGTCATTTTTCTAACTACTGCCAACTCTGACTAGACTTGTACAGTACAGGACTACAGGAGGAGTAAAATTACTACCAGCTCAGAGTCGGACATGAGAGTTATTTACTGTATGAAGCTTCCTACGCTAGCAGCAAGGAGTGGGGGTTCTTCTTTGAGAGAGAACGACATCACTGTAGAAAGGGCGGCTGGGGCCTTTTTGTGTGGAGTCTGCATGTTCTCCCTGTGTCTGCGTGGGTTTCCTCCAGGTTCTCAGTTTTTTTTTTCCCACAGTCCAAAGACATGCAGGTTAGGTTAACTGGCGACTCTAAATTGCCCGTAGGTGTGAATGTGAGCATAATGGGCTGTCTGTCTCGATGTGTCAGCCCTGTGATTGACTGGCGACCTGTTTGGGATGTACCCTGCCTCTCGACCCTCAAGTATAAGCGGGTTTAGCAAATAGATGGATCAAATAATCTGCAGATGATTTTCTCGATTCATTATTTGGTATATAAAACATCACAAAATAGTGAAAATTGCCCATCACGATTTACTAAAGCCTAATGTGACATCTTTAAATGTCTTGTTTTGTCCAACCAACAGTCCGAAACCCAAAGATATTCAATGTACTATTACATAAAACAAAGAAAAGCAGTATATCCTCACAAAAAAAAGCTGGAACTGGGGAATATTTGGCATTTTCACTTGAAATGATAACAAAATGACAAAATCGTTGCAAATTTTCTGTCAGTTGACATTGACTAATCAAGTAATCGTTTCAACACTAAAGACTCTGCTTTTTAATAATGGTTTATATCAGTTCAACCAGGAGAGACGAACAAGGTCACACAGTTGTTTTGTTTATGATACGGTATAATTTGGTGTTACCAGTCTGCTACATGTTACAGTTGCAGGTGAGTTCTGTGCATGCCTCTTTTTGTTGCTGAGCACATGATGAGGTGCTTCCAGGTGCCTTTTTAGCTGCAGCTATTTTAGCTTCTATCTACACCTGCATCAAACCTGAGCTTCCCGAAATAAATAACAAGCACAGCCTATATTTGACGGGGAGGTTATGAGTGGTTTGGCGGTAGTTTTAGGAACAGAAGGAATGTACCAGATTGGTTAACTGATTTTTGAATAAGCACGGATTGCATTGATTGTAAAAAGAGTAATGGTGGATGAAAGATAAGAAGAGAATTTCTAGTCCTTGCTGAAAGTGTACAGAGGTGGTATTTTTAGTCCTTGTCAAACTGAGAATCATTTCTAGAAGTGTCACTGAGATGCTCAATAAATACAACCCATGTCTTCAGAACTGTAAACAGCTGATGAGACAAGAGAGACTGTCAAGATTTATCATGCCCTTCAGACTTACATGTAAATTAGACTGCGCATCCGAGGAATAAACATGGTTATTTATGCCCTGCAATCAGTTTGCTACAGACAGCACACGCTAACAAGACAAATTAAGCCACTAAATGAGGCGGAAGGAAAGAGCGGAGGCTTCGGAGGAGGGATGAGAGAAGAGATGATGAAAGAAAAAAACATTTCTTAGAATCATGTGGGATTCATGCTGTTATACTGCACGGTAAACACCTCAGGGATTTTTTAACAGATCTTGTTTTAACATTTATGTAAGTCGTAGTAATATTTAAACTCTGGTGTCATTCATCCCTGTGGGCGGTCAAAGGTTTGATTAGTGAAGTTTTCTTGTCATTTTTAAAGACCTTTTTTAATGCACTCAACTTTAGGATGCACATTTAGGTTTTGTAGGATAATTTAATTTTTCCGATATGAGGTCATCTGTGAGAATAGGTGAGGTGTCAGGCTTATTGATAGATATTTTGTAATAGATCACCAGAGAGTGCAATGAAGTGCTTTACCAATATGTAACGCCATCTTTTTAGTCAGAAACAAGCCTGTGGCGCCCCTTAGTGGGCAAACAGTTGATGAGCTGGAGAAAAAAGTTGTGGCTTAGGTAACTAAACACAGGATTTACTTCATCTCTATACTCTCATTGCCCACTTCTCTTTCTTTATTTGACTGTTAATATAATATTAAAACTGTGTTCCTTAACTTCATGCACTTCCCCCTTCATCTCTTTCTCTTCTCAGGACAGCAAAGAGCCTCCAGATTGCTGCCTCAGTGAGTCTTTCACGTCCCCGTCCTGCACACTGGGTGTTGACCTGCGCCGTGGCCGACGCCGGTTCTCGGGCAACCTGCAGCTACCCCCATTGTCATGGCGTCAGGGGGAGAGGTCGAGGACACCTGACGATGAAATCATGGCCAGGCCGACGTCCTTGCCCTTTGGAGCCCCTCCCAGGATAGACATCACGCCAGTTGATCCCGAATGGTGAGTGGACATTAAAATCGAAACAAACTTGCTCAGTGGCAGTAGAACAAGCCCATTGTTTATAACACAATGTAAAACCACCTGGATACAGCAAACACCTGTAATAATCAAACTAAACACAAGGCTGATTTTCTTAGTTCCTTAGAATTTGACACTGTGGAGATACATTGTTTTCACCCCACAACAGTGATACACTATTCAGTGCATAGGCCCCGCTGCAGACACATTAAGTACACATGCTCACTTTATCAGTAGAGGGGCCAGTAGAGTACGAGCAGACATACCTGCCTATGTGGTTAGTATCGGTATAATTGGATAGGGATATGCTTTAGCTGATGTGGATATTTTGTTTCCTGCGTTTCAGATAGATACAGCACTTACTAATGATTGAAGGCCAGTTCTTGTCCCAGAGTTTCCTGCAGTGTTTTGTATTGGCAGATAGGCCACCTCACCTAAAACAAAGACCATTCAGCTAATGTTATAAACAATTAATGTACTTTCATGAAATAAAACATTAACCTTCAGGGAAAAAAAGAATGCAATTGCTGTATGTAGCCCGAACGATGCTGGATTTCTGAGATTTTTATTGGTCTTCGGAAGTTTAAAAAAAGATAACAATTTATTGACTGATAGTAATTTTGTTTAATTATAAACACATAACATGAACAAATAATCTTGATACAAATCTCTAATTTTAGTTTTTGTCAGTGCTCTCTGGTGGACAAACTCTGTAATGGTGATAGTGTTTCTAGATTACCTCTAACATAGTTTGGCATTTCTATACTAAAGTTTCTAGTTACTAGTGGCTGACATATACACAAATAACATATGTACAATAAGCTATAAGCTGTAAGGTCTACAGTAGCTCTATTGATATATCACACAGCAAATGCCATACAGTATTTAACAGATGTGGCTATTGATTAGGCCGTCATCTGCCAAGTAAATTGATCTTGAGACAATATATGTCAAAATCTAAGTGGCTTACCACCTCAGCTAAAAAAACCCTGTCTCCCAAAGCATTAAAAAATAAAAATAAAGCTACTTAAAGTACTAATGATACCTCCTGGTATCTGATGGAAATGAGGTCAGAGAGGGGCTGGTTTTAAAAATAAACTGCAAAACAAACATAACTCAAGAAGGAGGCTTTAGGGTTTGGCTGTCCTCCTGAATCAGCAGACAGGTGTCAGGAGGTAAGAAGGGGTGCACCCTCTCTGGTCATGGAAGCATAAATTCATATGTGAGAGGAATTCAGGGAGCCCATGGAGAAAAGCTTACAGTTCAACCTCAAATGAGGTTCTAGCAAACTGTCAGACGGCTCAGAAAGAGGAGGGAGGGTCTGGCCCAGGCTGGTCTCAGCAGGGGAGGAGAGCTGTTGACTTTGACTGGGGATAGAGTCGGTTGGTGAAAGTTGTTGTTTGAGTTACACCCTTTGAGGAGAAGGCAGAGTCTGAAGACTGAGGAAGTCAAAAAAGCCCCACCGTGGCAAAGCATCAGGGTTGGATGAGATTCACCCCGAGATGCTGAAGGAGCTCGATATTGTTGACTTGTCTTGGTTGACAAACCTCTTAAACGTTGCAAAGAGGTCAGAGACAGCCCCTTTAAACTGGCAGATGGGGCTTGCGGTTCCTATTTTTGAAGAACGGTACCTGCTGTGATCCAATTATCAGGGTATCACTCCGCTCGGCCTCCCCAGGGTGCTGTAAAGGAGGCACCAGCTGATTGTTGAGCTTCAGTTTTTGGAGGAGCAATGTGGATACATTTGAAACTAGTTGGGGGGCCCTCAAGATTAATTAAATGCAGTTTAAATAGCTAATCATTGGAGACAAAGTTATGTTATAGCAAACCGCGGGTTCCCCCGGTCATACTGAGCAGCAACTGGGCTTCAGAAGTCTTGTTAGAATACCTCTCTGCATCAGTGACTGATCTGTCATGTTGCATTCAGCCTGTTGAAGATGACACTGCCTTGTTTCATTATTTATGCACCATGCCTTCGGACATAGTTGTACATGCACGCACACAAACACACACACACACATACACAAACACAAACAGCGAGTGGCCACTTCTTGGCAGGCAGCCAGTTGTCCAGTCGTGTCAAATTCAGATACGCTTCTTCTTAACTAGCTAATCAGTCCTGATTGGCCCTGTGCTCGAGTATGGTGTGTGTGTGTGATGTTAGTAAAGATGGAGCCAGTTGAGGAACACTTTAATAGGAGTTGCCAAGTGTTTCATTCCTTTTAGTTAGATGAATGAGGGCTGCTGGAATTAAAGTTAGTGCTAATCAGTCCTGATTGGCGCTGCACTTACACGTATGTGTGTTTATGTGTACTGTATACACGTGTGTGTGTCCTGCCAGCAATATTGTAGGTCACTATAATCGTGGAAAGATAAGCTGCTCTTTTTCGCATTTGAATTTTTGGTATTGGCTGACATACAATGAGAGACTTACACTGAGTGCGTCAATCGAATATGCTCTAGGTTACAGGTTCCCAACCTTTTTTTGCTCATAACCTTTTTTAGCAAAGTAATGCCTGCTTGTGACCGATTGCATATGTCCATGAGCAGATTAACCAAAGAGTGATGCCACCTCATCCCATCTCAGATAGTTTAATTTGAATAGTTTTTAAAGTCTTAAAAAGATAAAACTCTTGAATTTCACAAGAAAAAAATCAAATATTAAAGAAAAAAATAGCAGTTATGTTGTTTCTTCTTCTTTACTATCTTGTTAATTACCTCATGACCCCTCAAATTTATCTTGTCCTGACCCCAATGGGGGTCCCGTCCCCCATGTTGGGAACCACTGCTCTGGGTCACTAGTATTCTTACTGTGCCGGGGTCAAAGCCACAGTGCCTAGAAAACAGTTGTCACCATTATTCTTGAGGAATTATTTAATATGATAGAAAAGTTGTAGGTAAATAAGTGGGACGTGTATTATTACATGATATAAACATACCCATCTCCCTATCTTCGAAAAGCGTATGTTTTAACGATTATTTTCATTATTGATTATTTTCTCGATTAATTGTTTTGGCTCAGAAATGTCAGAAAATAGTGAAAAGGCTTGTTATAATTTCCCACAGCCCAAAGTATAAATTTAAATATATGTATTTGACCAACAGTCTCAAACCCAAAGATATTCAGTCTGCTATCATAAATGTCGGCATGGAGGTGGCACACTGAGAAAAAATAAATTAAATGCGATGTTCTTTGATGAATCACATTAAAATCCTGAGCTTAAACAGAAACTCTGACTTTATTGAGAAGTCACTGAGTGAACGCTGCAATTTCTATTTCTACCAGAAGAGTGCAGTGTGGACATGGTTGACTGGATGGGCTCACACACACACATATTCACACATACAGACTGGTGACAGATTAAAGGGAAAAGCTGAATAAATGAGAAGAGAAACATAAACGCTGATGCTTCCACACAGGGTTTCACTGAGTGGTTTGATGAGTATGAAAATGATGTGAATAATATGATATGCGGCCACCAGATCTCAACCTAATTTAATACCTGTGGGAGATTTTGGGCTGACTGTGGTGGAGTGACACCAAATGAGGGAATATTTTTTGGAAGAATGGTGTTAAATTACTCCAGCAGAGTTCCAGAGACTTGGAAGATCTCTGCCAAGGTCCAAGATCTTAACAAGACACTATGTTGTTTTTTTCCCTTTGATTATATATATATATATGTATATGTATTTGTATTTGAATTTGAATTTAATCTGACGTTGACTTCCATTTCTTTCTGTTAACAGCGAGTTTATTGGTGGCTGTGCAGTCCGCTCGGGCAAGCGCAGACTTTATAGCAGGTGGGGTGTGTGTCAGCCGTCAGTAACCCTGGTGGTAGAGGCAGACATGTTTCCCCCGTGTGCTTTTCCCTCCTGGCCCTCCTCTCTTTTAAAAAGCTATCAAACTATGTCTCCTTCAGGCTTCACTGCTGCTAAACGTCAGGGTCAGCAGAACCTTCCTGAAGGTCCTCAAGTCTGAGTACTCCCTTCCCCAGTGAAGCCTCCAACTTGTAGATGTGTGTGTGTGTGTGTGTGTGTGTGTGTGTGTGTGTGTGTGTGTGTCTATATCTGTCTGTAATACCATGTAAATACCAGTCGTTAGCACACTTCTCCTCTCAATCCCCTCTTTTTGTCTTTGTACTTATTTAAGTGCTTCCATCAATGTTTGGAAGGAGGAGGAAGAGGAGGAGGAGGAGGGAGCAAGAAGTAATTTTGGGATTCAATTATTTTTCTGCTGATGTACACAATTGTTTCAGAGCTCAGAGTGCCTCGTGGATTGATTGTTGAAATTGTGTGTGTGGTTGGGTGTGCTTGTGCCACTGCCTGAGAATAGCCAGTGTTGGTGCAGACGGTGTACACTGCTGTAAATGACTGAAAGTCGAGACTTACTGTATATATGTGTGTGTATCTCGTGCATGTATAGGACAGAGACATTAAGAGCTAAATGGAAGCCAGTGGATGCATTTACAGTACACGCACGCTAGTAATCAGACCTTAACCTGATGTAGCTTCAGCAATCGCCATGAACAATTTGTCTAGATTGTCCTAATCAGCTGAAGAGAGGCAATCACAATCAATCCAAACAAACATGTCTGCTAGTTATTTTATCATATTAGGGTCGTGACAAGCCAAGCTGAGCTGAAACAACTATCAAATCTTTGTGTTCTATCATACCGCCGCATGTCTTTCGACTGCTGCTGACAGCAGCTGAATCTCTTTAAACCTTCACAATAATATGCAGATGAAATTCTTCAACTGACCCCGTCAAGTCTTGCTTTGCTGTGCACGGGTGTCATCCCGCGGTCCTTCACTTGTGGAAGAATCTTTCACTTAGCACAGAGTTCAAATTTGATTGAATTACAGGAAATACCGAAGCTCTCCAGTGTCCAGCCGCTTTGAGAGAGGGAGGGGTGGGTTTAACCTCTCATACGGGAAATATTGTTTGTTGATATTCTTTATAACAGCTAGGAGAAATAAGACAAGCAGCAGAGAAGGAGGGATGCTGGTTGGCTGTAGTGAGTGCAGGACAGTGAAGTTTTTGATAAGAAGCTGTATAGTTAACAAGTTTATGGACTACTGTTGGTACCCTTGCTAGCTCCCGCAGTTTATGTTTACAACTCTGCCCATGCTATTTCCTGTCTCCCCTGCTTTTGGCCACAACACATGAGTAAATGTTGCCAGGCAAGTTTTGGTCTGACTACAGCTTTCGCCTTACTGCGTTTAGTTTTTGTTTTCCCTAGTATTCACAAATGCCAAAAAAACAAAAAATAAACAAACAAAAAAAAAACATAACAGAAGTTGACCCAGAGCCAGTGGCAGTGTTTACAAGAGAAAAGCGCAATACTCAAATATGCTATATTCTGCTTGCAGATTAATTAAACGTTTTGGACACAGAGCAACAGAAAAATACTTTAATTTCAAAGCAAGCAAGAATTCATGTCAGTGAGTATATGGAAGTAAACAAAGAATAATAGTGGAGGTTTGATTTGTTCATGCTGCTCCAATTGAGTCGATTGTTGTGTTATTTTTTAGTAACTTTATCTGAGGACATTTTAAATGATCTAATTATCCTTTTTGTTGAATAGGTTGTGGGGAGGGGAAATGCTGCTCACCTCAACTTCAACAAAACACCAACTGTCAGCATGCATCTAATATTTCAGCATCATTTTGCATGATTATACAGCTTAGCTAGTGGAACATTGGATGGTCAAACATGATCCGGTTTATGCTAAATCCTTGGAACGAGCGGTCGTGTCCTCCACAGTTTCATCAGCTTTTGGGAGAGTTTTGGTTCAGTGTCAGAGGTAAAATAATCTGTCGTATTTATCTTGGCTACTCTCCTGGCTGTCAGTTTGCCTCTCGTGTGTGTGTGTGTGTGTGTGTGTGTGTGTGTGTGTGTGTGTGTGAATTAAACCTGAGACTCAGAGTAGATTAGTCAGTTAGGCTGTGGGTTTACAGGGATGTTTTTTAATAATTTTGTAACTGTCTTGATGCTTCAGTATACTCAAACATCCCTGGGAGAAATCTGTAGCGGACATCACTCTTTCTCTGTTCTCTGAAATATTAAAAGTTACTAAGGTCACCTTCAAATCATAATACCCTTTGTTCGGCTTTTTCTCCATCTGTTTCAGATTTCTCCACAAACTACCTGTATCCCCTCCGCTATTGTTTTCTGCTTTCTTTTCACTGTTTGTTTTCCATTTCTATGAGCTTTCATCCTTTGTTTAATTTGCTTTGATTGTGTGGATATAATTTATATGGATAAATAATTCACAGCCGCTTTTCAACCCTTTTCATCTGCTGCTGATAATATAGCAGCTGCAGGTGAAAATGTTTATCTGTTTTCTCTTTGTGTCTGAGCCTCTCTTTCTCTGTTTTTCCATGAAGCCTTGTGAATGAGTACAGGTCTGTTAATCTGGGCCACAATGTAGTATTGTTTGTGTGTGAAAGAGGGAATAAGAAAGAGAGGGTTTTATATAACCAGAGATGCTACTCTAAGGGCTCTCATCTCAACACCTAAACCCATCACACGCACTCCCCATCACCTCCATCTGACCACCACACTCATGATAAACACACATGCCATGCAAGATCCCTGTCACTCCCAGCACACGAACACAGGTCCCAAGGATGTTCTGGTCACCCTGCTCAGGGTTTCACTGTGGGAGACCAAAGACTAAAGCAACATGGGGCAGACTGAAGTGTCTTTCTTGCATGTTGTGACATTATGGAAAGTGACAGGTGGGGCTTGGAGGGGCAGGGATTCTTCTACAATTTTCAACCCTATTCTCGTTTAGCAAGGTAGGGAAATAAGATCAGGAAATTGGCATGATAGTGATTGATCAATTCTGTCATCTACTTCCTCCTACAACTACATTTGTTCAAATTAGCATGTGGCATAACAAGTATCCAAATGGGAATAATCCTATCAATGCAAAACACAAGTTAGTACCAGAACCTTGCATGGATGTGTATGAAGCTCAAACCAGAGTCACCAAAGCCAAAGAAGAGAAGCACAGTACAGAAAGCAAAAGAGCCTAACGATTTATTGAATATTTTATCAGATTAATCATTTAAATAGAACTCACTGTCAGTAAAATGTTAGACAAGTGCTGATCACAGTATCCCACAACCCAATGACACGTCTTCAAATCGCTTCACCAATGTTAAAAACCAATGAAATAAAGATACAGAAAAAAGCAGTGACTCGAGGGACGGTATGTCTGTCCACCACTTTGGTTCAGACTGAAATATCTTAACAGCTATTAGATGAATTGCTATGATATTTCGTGGTTCCCAGACGATGAATCCTACTGATTTTCCTGAACCCCTGACTTTTTGTGTAGCGCCACCATGAGGTTGACATTTGTAGTATTACGTGAAATGTCTCAACAACTATTGGATGGCTTGCCATTAAATTTGGTACAAAAATTCATGTCCCCCTCAGGATGAATTGTAGTCACTTTGGTGATCCCTTAACTATTTATGTAGCGCCATCATTTGGTCAAAATTTAAAGCCGTCCAATACTTGCAAAACGAATTGCATTCCCATCAGCCTCAGCTGCACTTTGTGTCCAGTGTCAATTAGCAAATGTTAGCATGCTAACATGCTAAACTATGAAGTGAACATGGTAAATATTATACCTGCTAAATCAGCATGTTAACATTATCCCTGTGAGCACGTTAGCATCCTGATGTAAGCATTTATCTCAGAGCACTGCTGTGCCTCACAGAGCCATTAGCGTGGCTGTAAATTACTTAAACAATTAATCAATAATCCAATCCATTGTTGTCAATTATTTTTCTGTCAATCAAATAATTGATTTATTGACTAATCATTTCAGCACTTAACACCTTCACTTTTAGGGTTGGCCCAGATGGCTAAAAGAATGCAGCATTATTATCAGTATCCCATAGGTACCAATATTTAGGTCCACAGGAACATAACACACCAGTGAAGAGCTGCCAGAGCTCCTTTACTTTTGGCTGCAGGGCCTGTTGTATACCTCAGTTTGTCTCTGCTGTGACAGTGCATTGTGTGCTTTCATTCAAGCCCTCAAGGATGTAAAAACTAGAGTTTAATGTGGAATGAAATGGCCCAGTCACTCTCTAATTCAATCTCTTTCAATCTTTCATCTTTTTTTAAAATGACTCGCTGGCATTGGTCCTCTCTGCCCTTCTCATTTGTGCTTTGTCATTCATCTTTTGTCATCTCCCTTTTCAGTGCAGAAATCTCACTCGTGCAAGAGCCGGCAATAATATTTTAAGATTCTGTGAACAGGTGTTTTTGGTTCATTCTTTCATTTTTTTCCCTATCTTTTAATATTAAGTCTTCAGCAGCAGCACTCGTTTCAAGAAGACATGGCAGGCAGATGGAGAAACTGTAAGAATTTGATCTTTCTTTTCCATTTCTGTGAAGTGCTATTTATCCATGCTAGCAGCTTGGCTCTAGGGATACAAATGTCAGTCGGTGCACCACTGTGGCTGACATATGTCAACAGCTATTAGGTGAATTGGCATAAATTTTGTATAGACATTCATGGTCCCCAGAGGATGAATCCTACTTACTTTGGTGATCCTCTGACTTTTCCTGTAGTGCGACCAGCAGGTTGATATTTTTAACTTTTAGTGAAATGTCTTGACAAATTGTGGATGAATTTTTAATTTGTCCAATGGTTTATGACTAAACATTTCATTTCAGCCTCAGCTGTACTTTCTGTACACATACACATACATTAAAACACAGAATGAGAAAAAATATCTTACCTTTAAGCAGATGGAATAGAACATAGTGTTTGTTTACAGGTGTCTGAGGAGTGCCGGCCTGGTGCCCAGGATGAGGATGAATGATGGCCTCCTTTAATCCATCTTTTAACAAAGAGCAGAGGGTCCCATTTGTCCAGAGGAGGTCCATTGAGGTCCACAAAAAGCAAAGCAGAAAGACTTTTGGCTCAAAGCTGATTCCTGGCCTGTCTGTTCGTGTCGCTGCATGCTGAAAATCCTCTTTCACATTCAGCACAGGTGAGGAGAATGGTGTTGCTTGCCATCCTTGGTTGTCTACTTGTAGCTTCCAATCTCTGTATTCACTGATTGCTTCCCTGGATGATTGTCCCGTTAATTTTGCCAGATCTCCTATTTCCTTCTCTCAGAAGAGAGTGAAGCTGTCTTTCTGTTTTGGCCAGAGGTTTAAAAATAGCCCACAACTCACTGTCAGGTAATCGTTTAGTCAGATTATAATTGACAGCCTAATAGAACTGCTACCTGTTTATCTTTCCTGGGGAGGCCGTAAGACCAACACCTTTTAACTGGCCTGTGGCGATACCTCGCGCAACCTTGTCTGCTTTCATCTCTCTTTCATTACTCTCAGAACATCAGTCGTCTGCTGGATGTGACAGCTTGCATCAACAAGAGATGTGTCCCGTTTCTGTAACTTATGAGAAAGATTGCAAAGTTCACGTAACACATCCTTCATGCATGCCAAGTCACTGAGGAACCGTAATGAAGCAAGATGTTTTAGGAGGCCCCAGTATTTAGCCCTGTCCACATTTGAGCGTGATGATGTACCGTCAGTTTCTGTTTGAAAATGACTATCACAGAAAAGTCCTTCAGCGCTGCTTTCACTGTGTTGAAGCTACTTCTGGTTTTCAGAATCTTCAGTTCTGCAGCTGCGTCCCTTAACTCTCTTTCATTTTTGGTAGACTGGTGGTCCAATGAGTGCAATTTAGAGGAAAAATAGAGGAAAAATTCTAAATGATTGCAGCCTCCCACTCCTTTCAAAGAATTGTGCACTGCCAACTCCAAGCGATGAGCAAGGCAGTGAACTGACTGGACTTGAGGAAACTCCCATTTAAGTGTCATCCCAAGTTCATTCTCTCTCTCGGTCAGGACAGCTGCTCCATCCGTGGCAACGCTGATGTGATTTTTACGCAGAAAATCATCATCCATCTCAGCACCCTGAAGGCTGTCTTTTAGAGAATTACATATCGACTCAGCATCTGTCCCCCTGTCCAGTTCAGCTATGTCAAAAAACACAATATCTCAACAACTGTTGACTGCACATCTTACATAAACAATTATGTATGCACGTCCATGCACGGTACTTTACATCCAAGGTGATGCCTAATGGGAACATTAGACACAAATGCTGCCTTCATTTCTTTGGCTATATGCTCTATGATCGCAGCACAGGAATGGTCGGGTCTGTGTGCATTGCTGACTGGCGCACCATAACAATTCATTAAGTTTTATGAGGGCAGTCATTTTTGTGTAAGCCAGCCTTAAGCTGTCAATAAGTGAGCTGATCGTTTTCTACATCAGACTAGCTCTCATTCCTACAATCTTGTTTGGGAGTGTTTCTTTGCTTTTCATTTCTGCTATTTCAGTTGCTCTCTTGTGAGGGACGCTGTCATGGTGCTTGTACACTGCTACTCACTGTTTCATTAATCCATTCCTCTGCCAAATGCAGACCTTTCACCTTGTCAGCAAGCGACAAAGTCTTCCTGTTGCTGTTCACACACTGCAAAGATTATTTTCAATTCTTATGTAGTTTATTGTATGATTAGAAATTATATACTATAATGCTTGGTTATTAATCAGTTCTTTGGGCAGCCCCCCAAACTTGACCTTTTGTTGCTTTTGGGGGAGTTCGGGTCTCTTTTGGGGGATCTCAGTCCCTCGCTAGATCCCCCGTAATTTGAACAGAGATCTATGTTAAATTACTTTACAGCCAGTTCACCAGTATTAGATGCTACTGAGATGTATTATTCAGTAAGAAAAATACAGGTCAGGTATTTAATTCTGTGTCCAGTGTTATGTTTTGTATTACTTTAACCTCTTTGCTGGTGAAACTTTGATTTTTTTGTACTGGAATATAAAATAGGAGAGTGACGGAGGAAAAAGAGCCAGGGAATGCCATGCATCATTGGCTGATTTTAAACCACTAACAAATGATACACACTCTGGCCTGCTGTGCTCCTATGACGCCTCATATTACTACAAGTGTTTTCTTATTTATATACGAGCTTAGAAAGACTATTTTCAAAGGGTTTTATTGGCAAGCATTTAGTGAGAAAGCGCTCCATGCTTCGCTGGCTCCGAATCATCAGTGACTCACAACCAAAACAAATCGGTCCACAAAGCAGACGAGCAAGGGCTCACATTTCCAATACTCGTCACGCTGCCATTCTGCCTCTTCTGATGTTCCTTCTGGATTTCTCTGCCTCATCTTCTCTGTCTCTCTACCTTTAGGGCATGGCTCCTCTTTTTCTCTTGCTTCTTTTCATCACTCAGAGAAGCCCTTTGTGTGTGTGGATATGTATCTGAAATGACTGTATCTATCTATTCTTTCTTTCTTTCTTTTTTTCTACATACTGTGGCAATCTCCTGGTTGGATCGCTTCCATTCAGACAGAATTATGGATGGGTAAAAGCATGTGTGTGCATATGAGAGAGAGAGAGAGAGAAAATGTTAGATTGTGATGGAATACAATTTTTGTAGTAAGTTAATATGTGGTTGCCTTCTTACTGCAGAAGGACTTTTATGCACAGGCATAAATGCGTGTTTTAGAGTGTTTATTTGAATCAGTTGACCTTTGAGCAGTGTGTATGTTTCTCCTCGCTGATGCCCATTAAGCTGTTTGTTTTCATCCCCATTCCAAATTGCCATTTTTTTCTTGGCCTGCACTCACCAGTTGCCTGCCTCACTAAAGGTCACAACATCATCAGCAACATTACCACAAATCCTGGCTAAACAAAAAATAAATAATAAATCTGACAACCTGTTACTGTGCCTGCCCGCCTGTCGTCACAACAGCCACCAGCCAATCCTTAACAGGGGAGGCGTGGCTTGCACTCGCTGCGTGCCTGCTCTCAGCTCCTTGTGTATATTCTGAATGAAACAGCAAGTGAAGCATTTGCCTGCTGTGCTGTGCTCTGCTCACCGCTCACCGCTCTGACTGTGCGAGTGAAAGGGGAATCTGACTTAAGGCTCGGCATAGTGGGAGTCACTCTGTGCCACACCGGGAGTGCCTTTGGGAGAGGTGGGGGTTGTTTGCAGAGAGAGAGGAAGTCAGTCAAGCAGTGGTTGATGGAGGGAAAGCAAGACAGGAGGAGGCACAGAGCAGTTTTCAACCCTTCTGAATCTTTTATAAGGGAGATCCTCCAACATCAAGCTGCCTGGAAGGACTGAGAGAAAGAGTTGGTACTGAGGTTTGCATTTAGCTGGCACCAAAAGTGACAGAGGAACACTGAGGAAAGGAGGGAGAGTGATAGAGCACTGGGGTGTGTACTTTACAGACAGCAAGACCAGGAGGGAGATGGGAGAGAAGCAGTGTTGAGAAGAGGAATTCTTCTTTCCTGGAAGGCGCTGTATGTGACCCTGATGTGTGTAAAGCTCCTCTAAAGCACGGTGCATGAGCTAAAGGAAGGAGAGAGGGAGAGGGCACGACTGCTGGCTGGCTAATCCCTAAACGCGTGAAGAACGGGGGAAAAGGGGGAAGGATCGAAAGCACAGAGGCAACACAAACAACAAAAAGGTATGTGTGAGCTGGCCTTTGCCTGGGTGAATGTTTGTGTAGCCTCAATCTTTACGCTACAACATCTCAACCCAGTGTAAACTTCTCTGTGTCTGGATAAGGCAAGAGGAGGACAAAATCAGCGGTACATGACCAGCTGAAATTGGACAGATTGGGGCAGAATTTGAAAGAGGAAGGAAAGTCTGCCGTACAGGACTCAAACCCAGCCTGCAGGGATGTCGTCCAACGAGCTGAGCGTTGAGATGGACTCCTGCATTCGTACATTCAAGGAGCACATGCACCTGGAGCTGGAGCCTCCCAAAATCCCAGGTGTGGGAGGGAAGAGGGGCGCCACATCCCCCAAACTCTCCCCCAGAAGCTCCCCACGCCTCTTCCGCAAGCTGATGGTCAACAAGAGCATCCGACAGAGGCGACGGTTCACTGTAGCCCATACCTGGTAAGACCTGTGGTGGTCATTGACAAATCAAAGGAGGGGAAGCAGGGGAAAAACAGGGTTGAGACATACAGAAAAGGGAGGTGGGAGGGGGCGGGAGAAAATGTGCAGGGGTCGAGGGATGTGACAGAGGATTAGAGTAAAGAGACATAAGATGGAGAGCGGAGGAAACCAAAGAGATTTAATGGGGGTTGATTTGGTGGGGAACTGGGAGAGAGGGGGAGATTAAGAGAGATAGCAAGTAAGAGTGGGTGGCTGGGAAAATAAAGGCAAGGAGAGGAAGGAAAACGGATGAGAACTGAGAGATGAAGTGATGTAAGAAGAGAGGAGGGGTTAAACAGACAGCCAACAAGGTGGAGAAACGATTATCTCAGAGAAGGTGAGAAAATACAGGTACAGAAAATGAGGTAGACAGTAAAAAAAAAAAGCTTGATCTCTCCTAAAAAGAAAAGTGTTGTGTGACGAGTTTTGACACAATGAGTGGGGTCAAAAATGTATGATGGGGCTGCTGTCTGGTGATTTGTCATTGGGTTAGAGGATTACATAATAGAATAAAATCACATTCAGCAGACTCCCCTGTCCTCCATTTTGATGTTGTGTATCTCTGCCCTGTACCTAGGTGAAATGTGTGTGTGTGTGCGTGTGTGTGTGTGTGTGTGTGTGTGTGTGTGTGTGTGTGTGCGCGTGCAGATCAGTCCTTGTTTTGGATGGCTGCAGTGATGTGGAGGGAGTGTTAGGTGCGTTACACAACCTGGTGGTTCTTAACCTTTTTTGGTTCACAACCCCAATGAACAAATGGATGTCTACGCAACACAACGCAAGCTCAACACAAAATGTCAAATGCGTCGCAACATCACACAATAAGCAATCTGGTTCCATTCACATTATGTTGTATCATTCTCATTGATGTTATTTTCCTTGGTACATTTCCTAGAAGAAGCCCAGAAGCTGCGAGTCTGACTTTCTCAATTTAAGAAGATCATAGGGTCAAGAAAATGATTAATTCACACATTTACTTAATATGAACCTCATATTCTTCTATCTTATTTTTAGCATAATGTTTCACCCCATCCCCCACACGCTCCCTGAGTCTACCTCTTCATTTTGCAGCAGTTAGGCACTATAGTAGATGTGAAGGGAGGACTTGCTGTGTTATGCAATGTATGGATTAGAGGCGAGGAAAAGAGCTGCTGTGATTTGACTACAAAAGCTCAAGGTGACTCTTGTCCCTCAAAAAACAAACAACAAAAAAAAAACAGCAGTTACAGTAAATGTGTTCAAATTAGGCAGTGGCAGACAGAGGTGCTTTGCTTTTCTTTATTTCATGAGGTTTCATCTACAAAATAAGGAATTAGCATATACCCATAAACACATACTACACATCTCTGAAATGTGTTACATGTATACAAATGTGTGGCAACATGATAAAGCGGGCTTGTCTTTGCTTCCATGGGGTGGGTCTCTGGGTTAAGGAGGGAAAGGAAATAAGTACAGATATCAATCTGCTCCTCTGTGTTGTGTCTACATGCTGTGTTGCTGTGATGGAAAATGGTAATATGTGCATATGTGTGTTGTTCTCTGTGTGTATGTGCGTCATGTTAGTGCAGTCATAATTGTGTATGGTTTCTGACACTATGTGTGTTTTTGGATGCACATATTGCATCTGTAAATGTAATAGATGTTTACTCTCTCTTTTCTTCTTGCATGTCTGGCTCTCTCCTCCCTCCACAGCAGCAGTCGAAACGGGGACTCATGTCTGTTTATCTCTTCTCTCTCTCATTGTATAGCCTATTTCTGAGCAGAGAGAGAGAGACTTGTGGGGGTTGGGTGGCTACAGGGGGAAAATACAAGGAATAAAAACAAGGAAAATGGCCACATTTATAAAACATTAAAGATGTGAGTAGCCTCCTTTGCCTTGTTTGTCCTCAAAAGTCCACAGTATATGGGTTCAATCCAGGGACATGACAACACCCATTACAGCCATTAACTGGCAGTCCAGCCCATTAACAGCCATCTTCATGATAAAGTGTCCTTGAGCGAGACACTGAGGTCTATCTGCTCACTCATTGTAATGCTCTAAGAGTGACAGGTACAAAGCTAAAAATGGAAATGGGGGGGAAAAAAAGAGCAGAATAAACGCAGCAAGAAAGAGCCCAAAGGGAAAAATCAGCAGTCATCTCTAGAGGGGGAGGCGTGGCAATCAGGACGGCGAGGAGAAAATTAAGGAGATAATGGCGCTTGCTGAGCAGTACCAGATGTTTTTAACTTATTTTTCATGCTTGTGTTTTATCAGGCACATAGTACTTGTTGTCATACTTAAATAATAATAACAATAATATAAGTCAGGATTACAAGATTAATCACTGCTCTCTTTGCTTCATCCCATGTCATTAAATACACTGTGTGCTGCCCCAAAATATCATTATCCCTTTTGCCTTATAAAAAAAAATCACCTTTCCTGGGAATCCTTCAGGGAATTACTGTCCACACACTCTTTCTGGCCTAAATATCTCCCCACCTGTGAAAGGTAAAAAAAAACAAAAAGAAGAAGAACAGGATGATGAATTAGTAAAATTAGTAATATGTGTTGGCCAGGCCTTTCTACTGTTGGACAAAAAAAAAAGATTTAATGATGTTTTTATGTATTCTCCTAAATTTAGCACTTCATTACATTTTTTTAAACAAAATTAGAAGAATCTTATTTATGGTTGTTATACCAGATGTTAGTTGCGTTCTAAATATATTACAGTATGTAGTCAAGTTGTCATTTTAAGAATGCAGCATTATGAAGTTCTTTGATACTATTTTAAATTGGTAATTGGTACGGTACTTATAGCTGTTGTGTTTAAAGTGGCTATAATCAGTATTTTTATACTAATCAAAAGTGTCAAATGACAATGTGTAATGTGAAAGGGGGTCGCTCGTAGTGATGAACCTACAGAGAATTATCACCTGACACTGCAGCTCTCCTCGGCTTTACGGAGCTTTATAGGGAGTTTCAGCCCATTAGTTCACTCTCACCGCTCTCATGGCGCTGTTATTGTCCACAGCATGCGGCTGTTTTCAGCGACAAAATCTCTAAAAACTCACTGTGCAATGCCTGCTCAGCACCAAAGTCACAGTGAGAGACAAGCTGCTGAACATAGTGGAGCATTTAGCAGCTAAAGAGTCAGATATTCCCCCTTTTAGGAGTTGGTAGAGACCAAAAACAGAGCTGAAAGAGAGTGAAGATTGGAATTACATTCATCAGGTGGCCAGAAACACGACTCCAACTGAATGATAATGTTGCTCCGTAACCGCTGGATTAGTAAATAAGCTAACTGTTAGCTAACATATTGATATTTTGCTTAAGTTTGCCACATCAGCCTACAAAATGATGTCAAAGTTCTGTTCACAACTTGTTCCTGCTACCCCTAAGTGGCCAAAACAAATCAGTTATTGCAGGTTTAACAAAGTACTTATTTTAACCCAAAGCATGATGTCTCCCTAAACCTCACCATGTCATTTTTGTTCCTAAACCTGACCAAACCTTAACCATACTGTTGTGACGGTATGAAACATTTATTTTTCAACAATAATTTGGTATGATTTTGAAAGAAAACACTTCTATATCTCATTTTAGAGGGCGGGACATACAACTTATTTTGTCATTTGGAGAAATCATGTAGTGGAACTATGTTTTGTCGTCTCCTCTATACTGTTAATTCTGTTCTAAACGCCTTAGATTTATATTGTAACTCCTTCATGGGGTCCCAGAGCCCAGGTTTGGAACCACTGGCTTACTTCCCACTTGATCATTTTTTGTTATCATATGATGACAAACCTGTATTTGTCTTAGTCTGAGCTCAAATTGAGAGTTAGAATATACTAGCTGATTTTGTCATCGGGTTTAATCACAGACATGCAGAGCCATTTCACAGATGTATTATCTGATTCATTATCTGCTCTGAAACCTCAAACATCCTCATTTCACAAGTACGCCCCACACACACACACACACACACACACACACACACACACACACACACACACACTACTCAATATTAAGATTATTTAGCCAGACTGACTTGCGCACCACCTTTCTCTACACACTCACTTCTCTCCCTCCTCTTTTCTCTCTTTCTGTTCAAGGCCTGGGTTTTGTTTTCCAAACTCTTGTGTGATCAATTATAAGTTCCATCCTTGCTAGCATTATTTGGCCCTGCTGTGGACTGGTGGCTGGTGAACTCCTGACCTATTGGCAATCATACAATGACTCTTCTGTTTGAGCTGTTCAGCTGTTGCCTTGTCTCGTTCTCTCTTTGTCTGTCTTTTACGCTCTCTTTGTCTGTCTCTGTGTGCATCTTTCCTAAGTTTCACTCTTTCTGTCTGCTTCTTTCTTTGTATGACTTCCTCACTGTCTGCCTTCTCTTTTTCTCTGTTTTTCCCACGTCTGTCTGTGTTTCTTTTGTAGGCATCCCTCTCCCATTCTATCAGTGTCTTTCTCTTCTGTCTTCCTCTCTTTTGCACTCCAAAGCACCACATGGTGTAAATGTTTGATGGATGACTGAGGCGTATGACTGCTCAGTTTTCCACTCACACAAAAAGCACATTAGAGAGAGAGAGAGAGAGAGACTGCATTGGGAATAGGAAGAGGGAAAAATGGGAAAGAAGAAAGGAAAAAATCCCTCTTTCCTCAGTAAAAATGTTGATGTCAAATAAATCTAAATAAATGTACTGCATGTAACTGCTAAACATTACCTAAAACCCAACTAAATATCATCACACCTACATATCTGTGAAATGTAAAACACTTAAGGCTGTTTTTATCTACAGCTACAATAGAAAAGAGTGCTTTCTTAGATTATATTGAACTTGGCCTCCTCCTTTGTGTTGACGTCCATCAGATGCTTTCTGGCGGGATGAAGAGATACCGAAGAAGGCTAGAGGGACTGATAAAGCGGTGGAGGGAAGGAACTGAACACGTTGTGTATATATTGAAAGAGGGAGACAGATAAACAGAAAAACAGACCTCATTTACCGCAGAGGAGTCAGCCCTGGCAAAAACAAACAAGGTCGCTCTACACAGATGGTTATTTACCTTAGCTTAAATGTCAACCTAAATATCCATCTCACCACACTATTCCGTCCAGCGCTCCGTCTGCTATTGATTTGTTTCTTTCTCCACTCGCCTCTGTGACTCACCCAAAATCATCTTTATATGGACGTCAGGAAAGGCTTGACGTGATTATTGTTACCGCTGCAGCCAGTGTGTTTACGCCAACTGCTCACTTGAGTAAGAGACAGGCAGACCAACGAGGGATCATTTCATCACAGAGCAAACATCTCTCATGAAATCAAAATATATTGCAATTACGTAATGTTCTGCAACTCTGTGGAAATGTTGTGTTGCTGTGTCACGTATTGCCCCTATGAACCGTTTGTGTACCCATGAATAGATTTTGGATTTATAGCATATATATATATATATATATATGCTATAAAATGTCCTTTTTGGGTGGTGCCCTGATACAGAAAAATGACATGGTAGAGTCAAATAAATAAGTTTCCTTTACTGAATCTATTGTTATCCTATATTAGGACACTGAAGGGCACAGTGTTGTCAAAGAAACAAATAATATAGATATGATAGCTAACTTATTAGCACATATTAGCCCTGCTCCCATTTAAGTCAGCTTTTTTCTCATGTTTCGTTTGTTTGTTTTTCCAAGAAGCAGGCAAAATAAAAAAGGAGTAAAAATAGCTGGGTTGGGACAGGAACAGATTTGTAATGGTAACATGTTAGACAATCTAGCAAATGTTAGAAGCCAGCGTATCCTTACATGCAGTTACAGAGTTCCCAAAGTCCATATCATATGCACACATCATTGTCTTGTTTGCACAAGATCCCTATCATCATGTTGGAGCTACTGTCAAACTAACAAAGCCTTATCTTGGTCTTAGAAAACACAGAATCATAACCGATTTTTGAAAATGGGACATGTCGACATCTGTTTCTGTGTTTTCTTTATCAGAGACACTTGACGTGAAATGCTGGGAGAGAGTGATTGGGAATGATGTGATTGGGTTAAACCCCTAAGCTACCAGGCTGCTCGGATGATGTCTGTTGTTATTTTCAGTGAACTAGTAATAGTGTTCATATGACTTAAGCTGGAATTATACTTCTCCAGGCTGCACATAGGCGAACATGCATGGGGGTCGCTCGGTTACGTTTGCGTGGCTTTTTAAAAAAATCTTTGTATGTAGTACTTTGAAGAAGCATAATTCCAGCAATTAGCCACAAACACCAAGCATATCATGTACTGGACTTTGTATGTCAAGAATACGAATAATGTTCCCTAGGTAGAAATAAAATGACAAAACCATGTGGTGATTTACTCGGCCAATGGCCAAGCTCCATTTGAGGACATCACAGGTCCCAGTCTGTCTGTCTGTCATAGCTTTGTAACTTCACCAACATTTGTCCCGCCCACCAAGGCTCTGATTGGCTCGGTTGTCTCTCCAACCACCAAACAGCCATTCACAAGAACAACATCAGTCCTTTTTGAGTCACTGATAAATTTGGTGATGTGGGTGGTGATTCAGAGGTCTGGAACCAGGCTATCTCCTCCCGTCTCCTCCTCCTTCTCCTCTTCGTTCTCTCACATTGAATGACTCGGTTCAGCACCCTCTATCTCTCTCTCTCCTGTCTCCCTGTACTGAACCAACCAAGCAGAAAGTTAACTATTATGGATGGGTGAAGGCGTATGATGTCTCAGGGTTGTGTATGTGTGTGCATGCCTCTGTGCATGTTAACATGTCTCTATGTGATTATCTTGGCCGGGATTAGAATTCAATGGATGAAAACCTGTGGCATGTTACGGGTGACGTGTTTCACGCCCTTTTACATGTTGAGGGTACATATCCTGATTTCATAACTGCTTGGTAATTACATTATTTGTCCTGGCTGTAGGTTTACATCTACATGGACTCTTAATAAAGCAACATAAGGGATTCACGAATTCCGCATTAAGAGCCTGTGAGGTATTTACAAGAAACAACTCAATGATGTTGGCACGATGTGTTAACAACTCGACTGCTTAATTAGCTCAAGCAGGCTTTAAGTTTTCATGCACGCAGTGGTAAAGGGCTGATTGGAAGGTAAGTGCTTGTTCCCCTGGGATGTCCTAGTGGTTGCTTTAAGATACTGTAAAGAACATACTATGCTATGTATTTACACTGCCGTCAGTTTGAATTTAACTGATGAGGTGTATTGCTTGTCACCCCACCATTGCCCCTTTTGTACTTTGCTATATATGGTGTACCAAAGCAGCAATGCAATTCTACCCTAGACTGTATTGGTCATGATGAAAATGTAAAATACTGTATTTTTCCCTTTATTCACTGGTAAAACCTAGAGCATGAATAGGTGGTTAGGCAGTTAACCGTCATCTTGCAACTACATGGATGATGAAAAGAAAGACAAGCCTACAAGTCCAAATTGATGCCTTTGACCTACTGTTCCTACAACAATGATTTGCATGAATATGTTTTTGTTTGTTTCCATATTCATTACAAATGTTTGAACCAGCTGTGGTGAAAACACACATCAGAATACACATCATCGCACATCAAAACCATGAGAGAAAGAGACTATGAGAGCCCGCAATAAAAATAGGAATGAACACAGGGATAGTAATTGCACTGCAGTGATACTACTTCTCTGAAAAGGTTACTTTTTTTTAGAAGGGATGATAATGATGCAGAAGCAACTTGCAAGGATCTCTCAGGATTTCTTAAGCAAAACTCTGAACCCTGTTTTCTCTGGATATTCAAAATAAAAAATGTTGTCAACAGAAACAGGATAATTATGGTGACCAGTACATTTATGTAACATGTAAAAGGCTTAAATAAACTATTGCTGTTCTCACTGTAATTGCATTAAAGAGCTTACTGATGAACCCAAATATGACTAAATTGATGACATTGTTCAGTTACTACCTACAAAAACAATGAAAACACATATTGTACTTCAGAGTTTGGTGTTGATTCTCAGTGGGATCAGCAGTACTGTAGCAACCTTTTTACATCACAGGGAGTCATTTGATTCAGTGTTGATTTCAAAATAGTGAATATAGCAGCTTTAAGTACACAACGTATAGGCAACACAAAAATAATGAAAACATGTACTGCAGTATGGGATTGATTTTCAGCACTATAGTACAGAACTATAGCGAGCTTTTTACATTACAGGGAGTCATTTGATTTATTTATTTATCGTAATGTTAAATATCATGTAGTAGAGCTTTAAGGTTCCTGTACAGAAAGGTGCGCAGATAAACTTCAATTTCTTGTTGTTTCATGCCAAATATTACACATGCTTGATGTTTTTACTGGTCTAATACAATTTTAGGCTCATTTCAGCTTTAATACATTGTCAAATCATGGGCAGAGAAGTAAAACAGTGATTAGTGTATATGTGTTGGAATTACATGGCTCTATGAATCAGCATTTGTTGCCATTGTAGTGCTGCAGGCACTTGTCCTTGGGTCTCTGGAAAACATGTGGCCTTTAGCGCTAGCATTCAGGAAACATCGGAAAACCCATTTGTCTTCATTATATTCCATGCTCATCCCCTTTCCTCCTTCTCCTCCTCTTCTTTCTACAACCCCCATCCCCCATCTCTCTTGCCATCTAGCCTCACTGATAATGTGACACTTATTTAAACATATAATTTACAACTGACATTTTTATGTTTTATAATCAAGCCCAAATCCCGCTGCTGCAATGGAAAATGTTAGAACGAGGGTGCTGGGAATTCAACCTCTTCTTTTGATTTTTGTCAGATTTTTTTTTTTTTCTCATTTTGGTTAGGGCACTAGTAATTTAGGCTATAATAGAGTTCTCTTTCATAGAGACACATAACATTCCCTGTTAGACTGAGGGGAGAGACACAGAGAGAAGCAGCAGGAGAGAATGAGACACAAAGAACGAGAGCAATTAGTTGCCATTTCAGTTCGGAGGTAGAGAATGGGGTTATGTGCTGTGTGGAGAGACCATGCATCGATTCATACTGTGCTTCTTAGGGCAGCTACAACTGTGAATTTTGTCATTAACATATTCCTCACTGTGTGATTGAGCAAGCATGTGTGTGTTTGCAACATGCACATACTTATTGGTCTGTGTGCATACCTTCCTCTTTCTTAGAGGGAATACAGCTGTGTCATTAACGTATTACTCATGGTGGTGTGTGTGTGTGTGTGTGTGTGTGTGTGTGTGTGTGTGTGTGTGTGTGTGTGTGAGAAGGACCAGCTGTATATTCTTTTCAGCCCATTCAGAAGAGCACAAGCATTCATTAATAACAAGAGCTCTAAAGCACCATTCGTATGAGCTGAAGTGAGCAGAACGCAACAGTACATTTCCTCTCTGCCTTCTCCCCTTCTGTCTGCTCCAAGAAAGAAGTGGCGATTATTCTCCACTTGATTGCTGTCTGTCACACTGACTGAGGAATTGTGGCAGCATCCTATTTTTTTTAAGCTGGCAACAATGTGCAGCAATGCAGAAGCGAGGCTGAGCTGCATTGTGCTTTATCTTATCGAATGATCGCAGACTAGCTGCATCGGAACACTGAAGTAATTGTAGCTGAGGTTGTTCACAAGTTGTTTCAGCTGAGCATGAATTAACAAAGAAAGAACATTTGTCATCACATAGACTTGGTGACGCATTCAAATGTTCATTGTGTCAACAAAACGGTTGCACAATTCTAACCTGATGAAACAGATTAAGATGTTTTTGCATCAGCCAAATTGAACTAAATACTAACTACATTTAGCTAGTACATCAAATGTGTTTTTAATGTGTTTTTTTTTTGTAGAGCACCTTTCTAACAGAGGCAATTCAAAATGCTTTACATGAGGTGAAGATATGCATTAGAACAACATTTAAAAACAAACAAAAGCTCCCTTTTTTCATTCTAAGCACAACTATTTCTGTCCATTCCGATGTGAACGAGTCCAACACTATGAATGTTTTCCAAGAGAGACTGTAAATGTGTGCTGTACTTATTAGTTTAGTTTAGAAAACTTCATTGTCCTCAGAGAGGATGCAAATACAGGAAGGTAGACACAGTGACACTACATGGAACAAATATAAAACAGCAATAACAACAACACACTGCATCAGCCGTCCCAGCATCCTTGGTCAAGGCAATTCAAATTTTGAATAAATAAATACATAAATTGCACCCCACCCATATGCTAAAATCAAGAATACACACGCATATTGAACCTCACCAATAAAGCTGCCACATCTTATTATCCCCATATTTAAAAGATATCTCATCTCCTCCCTCTCTATGACGTGCAGTGTTTTACTCCACCCTTCCAGTGTGGCCACTGGGATCAATTATAAACATTTTTTATTTCTGACGTGGTCGGACAACACGTCATACAAACTACTTCTGGTCGAAGATAACCTGACCCTTAGGTACACTTAGCTAAAACAGATGCAGTCTAATACAACAGCCCTGCAATAAATCCTATTCATAGCTTATAATGTTCAGTTGCTGAACTGGTTTCAGAGAGGTGTTGATTCAACTGTATGATCATTTTGGAGGCCGTAGACTGTGGTGCTGTTGAATTGTATTGTGTTATACTGTCTGAGAGGTGTTTTTAATAGTTAGTATACCCTGATTATGGCTGAAATCTTACATTTCAAGCGGTTGATCCCAGAGTGGCGTAGTCTTCTTATTTTTATCTAGAAATCATTTGGTGAAAAGGATATCAATCAGCTTCTTCTTCACTTGCATTTGTGTCACCAAAAATCAGTTTGTATATTTTACTCACTCAAAACTGCACCTCATGTGTCTGCGGCAACCAGTTACTGTATAGCTGGACTGTTTGTTTAAAGAAAAGCTATTAAATGACACCTCAGAGCTCCAGCCTTGTGAAAAATAGTCTGTGTTTACCTAACGGCTGAAAAGCACATAGCTTGAGAAATGAGCAGGAGATGGATTTTGGTGAAAATCCCTTTTTTAAAAATATCAATATTGTTTGAAAACCTGAAGATGAAAGCTGTCACGGTAAAAGACATTTCTTGGTGAAATATTTTGTATCCAAAGGAAACTATAGCACAACGCTATGACAGCAGACACATAATGTCTTTACACTGCAAAACTCTAAATCATACTGTAATTATCATCTGATTCGAGGAAAAAAGCATGATTATTGATTGTAGGATTACCCATAACACTGTTAGTAGTGGGATTTGAATTTGAGATTAATTGTTCAAACTTCCACAGAGTTCATCAAACCAACAGGGAAACGCATGTCTGTTGACTGTCTGGCTCCGAGGCGCCCAGTCTGAATCACAAGCTTCTGGTACAATAAGATTCGCTGTGCTGCCATCTGATAAACAAGACTCTGGCAACACATTCACACAATGTCACATTTAACATTTATCATCGCTGCCGTCACGTCTTCTTTTGCCTTGTCGTCAATATTGTCATTATCGTCATTATCGTCACTGCTCGTTCCATACTGCTAGTCAGTGCTCTTTGCGTGCACCAGTGCAGAGTGAGTGTAGGAATGTGTGTATACGTTTTAGCAGCAGAGTGTGTGACTGTGCATGTACAGTATGTCCATCTGTGCCTATGATTTCTGTGTGTGTGTGTGTGTGTGTGTGTGTGTGTGTGTGTGTGTGTGTGTGTGTGCGCGTGTGCACGTCCTGTCTCCTTGACTCATTGTCACCACAGGCCTATGGGGAAACCACCACCCACACACTTTCTGATATGCAGTGTGAGATGCAGTGTGTTCGTGTGTGTGTGTGTGTGTGTGTGTGTGTGTGTGTGTGTGTGTGTGTGTATGTGTGCATGCCCTGATGTGAATAAAATTGGACTTGTAGAGAGGCTGAATGGTTTAGTGTTAGTTTGTGCTCAGGGATAAAAGGATTTGAGTGCATTGTTTGTGTGTGTGTGAGAGAGACACAGTAAACCAGGGAGATTATATGGAGGAAAAAAAGGAAATAATTTATATATTGGAGTTTGTACAGTATTCTTTTGAGCATTTTAGCTGAAATGGTGAGATTGTTTTTTTCAAATCCTTTACGCTCACTTACTTACTCACTTTATTATTATTACACCTGTATAATTCAATACAATAGTTTTATGAAACCAAACACTCTGAGAAAAGGTTTTGATTCATATCCATGGAAACTTTGACACCAAAGTTAGGGCTGGTGTTGTTGTATTGAGCTGTATTGTGCTGAAAGGTGTTTTTAATATTTACATACATTCGGGCAATAACGATTCTACCACCAGCAGTTAGTTTCAGTTAAATATCTTGTTGCTAGTAGCAACCACTACTGACACAGTTCTGTAGGCTTTTAACTGACAGTCGCAGCTGCATCATATAATGTAAAGATAAAATATTTAATTATATTATATAAATATACTTTACACACTCTTTGACCTACACATGCAGTACACAAACAGCAGTGAGGGCTGAATATAAACATTAGAATCATCTCACATAGATTAATTAGTACATGTTTTTTATTTTCTTATTTAATTGTGTGAATCTCTTTAAATTATGACAGTCATACTGTAAACAAACTTCTTTTTCCTAATTATGAGATAACTATGAGAATTTGAAGATCTTATCAGAATTTTGTCATGTCAAGTTAAATGAAATACAGGCTGACATGTTTTCTAGAAAAGTGCAATATTCTGTGGAGTGTAATAGCAGCTTTTGTAGCACTGAGTAAATTGTTTTTATGTGCTAGTTTTACAGTCATTCTTAGTATGTATGCCACCTGTGGGATAGGGTGCATCCTTTTACTCACCTTGCTTTATGTTAACTTGGTTTACAACTGGAATATTGTGTCCCTTGCCTACATATAAAAAAACAAATCTATCTGTAAACAGTTTTAGCAATGAGCCAAAATATTTTTCAGTGGGTTTATTTTCCTTGAAGCCCCCACAGGAAGTCCCCAAGCTAACTGCTAAAGGACATTGCTCCTCAAAAGCTATTTTCATACAAATCTTTTGCACCAGTAGGGTTTTAAACTCCAATTTTACAATATACTTTTAGAGTAAATGTAATTCAACTAGACATGTTTTTGTTTTCTTTGTCCTGCACTATTTGTTTGCTGTTTGCACCAATTTTCAGACGAGCACAAACAGGACACAGTCAATTTTGGACCATTTTGGATAGCTTAGCGGTAGTCTGCCCATTCGTCTGTTTGCCCCGTCTGCAGGGGTCTGGTGTGTGTGTGTGTGTGTGTGTGTGTGTGTGTGTGTGTGTGAGATCATTCTATATCACCAATATACAATAAGTAATGTTTCCCATAGTTTGTTCATGAGCAATCGTTTTAAACTTTGGGGTCAGGCTATGCTGACACTCATTTGTTCCTGACTGCTCCTTTTTCTGCATGTGTGTGTTGATTAATGGAGACCTGTGGGTCACAGAGTGCCATGTGGCCAGTGTTTATCCTTGCTGGGATGTTGGCAGTGAAATACTGGCACCACATTCACATCCAAAAGTCACCCTATCTCTCTGTCTGTCTCTCTGTCTCTCTCCTGTCTTCATGTGCAGACAGCCGCGCACTGAGTGGGTACCCATGGGTGTGATAATTTTGTCAGATCACCCTTGGCTACTCTCAAATTTGCCAGTGTCCCACTTTACATTGATGCATCCTAGGCTTTGTGTCCCTACGGGCAAACTGTTTGTTTGTCCTGATAGTCATGTTTCAGTCAGGGATAAAGGCTGTGAAATTGTGCCCCATCTGAATATGGATCTAATAAAGAGCCTCATGTGTCTTCTCACAGCCTCCAAAGGCCAAAGACATATATATTACAACAGGTTGTTACTGAGAACAGGTATGCCAGTTTACAGGGGTTTACCACATGAGGCCAGTTGATGTAATGTTAGTCAAATTATTAATCACACAATAGTATTTCAAACTTTATACATCCTCAATAAGGTTAAAATGAACATGAAGAAACCCAATTTAACCCAGGTCTGCTCTCTCTAAGCTGCTTATATTCAGTTTTTCTTTCTTTCATGCAGTTTTCCACCTGCCTTCTCCCCTCTCTCCATCATGTCTGTCCCATGATTAAGACTCAGTTTGCCTTCAGTCCATTTCTGTTCATTATCCCTGCTCTCCAGCAGCGTTTGTTTAGTTAGTGTCACATTGATTTATACACACACAAACTGAGAGGCCTTTTCATGTACTCCTCAGACTTCCTTAATGAGCCTGGGGCCCTACAGCCAGAACATGAATGGCTAGAATAGGTATTCCTATACAAGCCAATGCTGCTGGCACCCTTTAGATGGCCACTATTGACCCTTACAGATGGTTTTGCTGCTTATAGTAAGAGAATAGACCAAAGAACAACAAAGTGAGCAACCATTGTGTGCTGCACCACCATTACCCTCTATGGAAAAAGGGGATAATAACTTATTGTTTGTGTCATTTTTTTTGTCTATGTTTTATTATTATTTCCTTACCTTTCTTACCACAACTATTTTAAAGCCCTTTCTCTCAGAGGTTATTTCTAATCACAATAACAGCTACAAGACTTTCAATTAACAATTTTACACTTTGGCTATATATTATACTTCCATGACATTATGATATGCAATATTTACAGTTTGTGTATGACCTAACTTCATCCATAATGATCCCATTCAGGTTTTCCTGAAAGGGATCATTTATCATTCAGCTATCATGTTTCTTGGCTACGAAAAGAAATCTGGCAGGCTCCATCGACAATATCTGAGTTACCAATAATGACAGCATGATGCATGGCAGTAATTCACACATTCACAAATCTGGTTCAGTACAACCACAGTGATTAAAAAGACACAGCAGGTGTTTAGTGTAGTGATTTATTTCAATTTCTGAATTTCAAAAGCTGCATTAATCAATGTTTTAGTGGCAGACATGGCTGTCGGTTGTTTGGTCGGTTGGTCCGCCACTTTGGCCAAGATTGAAATATGCCAAGTACCTATGAGATGGATTGCCATTAAATATGGTACAGACATTCGTGGTTCCCAGAAGATGAACTGTAATAACTTTGCTGATCCCCTGACTTTCCATATAGCGCCATTATCAGGTCAAAATGTTAATTTGTCCAAAATGACCAAATACCTGCAAAACTAATAACATTCGTGTCAGCCTCAACTGTACTTTGTGTTTAGTGCTAATTAGCAAATGTTAGCATGCTAACATGCTAAACTAAGATGTTCAAGCTACAAGGTAAACATAATACCTGCTAAACATCTGCATGCTAGCATTGTCATTGTGAGAATCTTAGCATGCTGCAGTTAGCATTTAGCTCAAACCACTGCTGTGCCCAAGCCCAAGTAGCCCCACATAGAGTGGCTGTAGACTCTTAGTCTTATTATATTATATTAAATGCAGTTCAAAGAGACCAAAACAGAGCTAAAACTATTAGACTTGGATGTATCAGGTGGCCAGAAACATGACTCCAACAGGATCATAATGTTGGCTGGATGTGTGTCAGCTGTCTACACATTAGCCATAACAACATTAGCCATGACAGCCAACAAGTGGTGGAGTTCCTGTGCTGCGTAGTGGCCATAATTGAAGTTTATATAATTAGACACTTTAACTCTGAGATGGCTTAATCAAGTCAGCCAATGCTGCTATCACGGCCATTATCTCCGATTTACAACACACAAAACTGGACCATTGACCCGCCTTATTCCCAGCCACCTATTAGGGAGTGAGGCGCAGTGGTTCTGTGGACTAAGTGGACTTACCGAGGCCAGCCCAAGACAGCCTGAAAGGGGCCTATCTGTCTACTGTAGTTCTCTATTTGATGGAAACATCATAACTCAGTGGCATGTGGGAGAGCCTTCATATAGGAAAACATTCCAGGAGGGCGGTGGAAACACACACAGAGATACACAGTCATACATGCCGATAAACACGCTCACATAGAGGTATACTGTACACAGAGACAAACACATACACAAATACACACCCAGAGCCTATAGATTGATGTTAGGGTGGAAATATATAGATTTGAAAAAATATATTTCGACTTCATAGAGAAGTTAATGAGGAACACATTCCAGTGGAGCAGAGAAATGTGAAGTGTTAACATTTGTTATTGACACCACATGCAGTGGTCTAATGAAAAAGTAACCAGTGTTATATAGATATATTTATCATGACGTTGTGATGATGTGAAATGTCATAGTTTAAACTTCAGCATCATGGTACAGCAGCTACCACTGACGGGGCCCTTTGCGGTCAACATCATGATTGTAAATTTGGAAAGTTTTGACTCTTTGAAGTTAATAAGGCCTGCCCAAATGTACCTAACATTAGTTTTGGTCTCTGTAAGGCTTTAGTGGATCCCATTTAGGGAGGAGCCCACAAGTCTGCAGCCCTCCAAAGGCCACACATTTGTAAGCTCAGTCTCCGAAAGAGCCAACCTCTGAATTGGGCTAATGTCTAATTTCAGTCAATGTGTCTCCTCCAGCAGTTATGTTAGCTGTAGGACAGTGGTGCAATGTAACGCAGTACATTTACTCAAGTACTGTACTTAAGTACAATTTTGAGGTACATGTACTTGAGTATTTCCACAATACTTCAACTCCACAACAATAAAGAGAGAAATATTGTACGTTTTACTGCACTGCATTCATCTGACAGCCATAGTTACTATTTACTTTTAAGATGAAGATTGTACATACAAAATATTGGTTAATAAGTTTATAAAATACCATACATTGTTAAAGATTAAACCAGTGGTTCCCAGCCTTTTTAGCTTGTCACCCCTTACAAAAAACAGTGTCAACTTGGGGCAAATCCATTAGTTGTTGGCAGTTCCACCAAAGAGTGATTTCCCCATCAAACTTCTCAGGTGGTTTCACTAAAATTATATATTAAAATAAATATTTGATGCACAAAGATGTAAAACTCTCCAATATTTAACCAAACATTAGAGAAACCCCCCAAAAAGTATACAAATATGTAGCAAAACTTTATCTTGTGACTCTTTTGAACCACTGGAATAAACTAACAAAATGCATATAAGGTACTTAACACTAGCCTTCAACTCGTCCAGCTTCAACAGTGAAATGCTCCTTACACATCAATGCATCAGTATTAACAATCTAATTGTCATATATGATAATATATCAGTTACAGTGGCCATTTTTTCCGCAGAAGGAGTACTTTTACCTTTACTAAACACTAACTATATTATTCCTAAGGTTTTATCATATGTTGAATTATTGGTTAAAACATAAGCCACTATAAATAATCAACAAAGTAACTTGCTCTCTACATCAGAGATATACTTTTCAAAGGTGACAATGAAGTCCTGGTTGTGTCTTTGTGTATTTTCTGCTGCACTGGAGTCTTAATACTTAATATATTCTCTTGAAGACCTTTTGCATGACTCTCGACACTGGTCTCTCTTTTTATGTGAGCTCTCTTGTCTCTGTGCAACTGTTTATGTATTTCTCTCCTTGTTCGGGCCCCCATTAGCTCATTGACTGCGAGTCTTCCAGGAGTCCTTCCAGTCGTTTTGTTTCCACTCTCATACGTAACCTTTCAGATTATTCCAGGAGGCACCGAGCTCTGAGCGAATGAGCCTGGCATTTGAAGGTCAGTCGTACAGAATCACAGAGGAGCCATCAACCACTGTTCAGACTACAGGGCAGATAGAAACAGATAATAGAAATGAATGTAAACACTCTCACATACACACACAGGAAACACATTAACATGTGTGTCTCAGTAATGCATGGATTCAAACAACAATATGAAAACAAAGAAAGCTTCCTGTCCATATTAATTACTTTTAAACTAATTTCTTAAGATCTTTTTTTGGGTGGTGTAGTGACCTTCATCCTCAGACATTATAGGACACATTTTAATTCATTCCCTTGTGGTCAGGAAGTTAATGAAAAGACTTGTTGTACTCTCATCAGTTGCAGCTCCACTGTGACCAGCGATGAGCCACAGTTTAGAAACAAGAAATATTGTTTTGGAGACAAACAACTTGTATTTGTATGACCCTACAAAACCTTTGAAATGTCTAAGTGAACACTAAGAACATGTTTTTATCATTTTCAAATGAAGCACAAAGCCTGAGCTCCACAAAAGTTCTGTTCTAAAGGCAAAAATACAACAGTATGTATTTACAATTGCTCAACAAACAAAATGTTTACAGAATAACACCAGTCCTTCATCTTTAACCTTGTGTGTGTAAGCCTATTTTGTTACCATACAAGGCACAATCCACAAGCTTTGTGTTGTGTATATTGTGTATTCTGCTGTCAGACACTGGAAATCCCTCAAAATCCCCAAATCTGTCTCAAGGTTGGCGACGAAGTGGCAAAACAACAGATCAATAGATCAGGGAGAGGGGGAGCGTTGAAGGTGGCATGCCAGGGTGCCAGCAATGTCACTTTCTCTTTCTCGCCATCTAATATTCCTAAATTTTTCTTCAGCGCCTCAAACTGTTCTGAAGTTTCTTGACTGAACTCATTGGCAGTGAAAAAGTGACAGTCATAAGGAAGTTGTGGCATGTCCTGCTTGATGCGTGGGTGTGTGTGTGTACCCGCAATTCAAAGATGATAATATCGAAAGCTGTCAGTTTTATTAATAATCTGCTTTGACTCCTGTAATGTCCTCCTCTTCCTTCCCAGTTACCACCAAGCTGAGCTCTGACTTTAGATTGTACAGACTCTGCCAGAGTTCTGAAGAATAAATATATAAAGAATAAAATAATAAATATATGCAGAGCACAGGATTACACCGCAACATGTTGGCTTCTCTAAATTGTCTGTTATCTCGAGGCTTGATTTAACTGATTACTCCTTTGGCTTGGCTAGATCTGGCTCCTAGCTACATTCAGAGCTTAACCTCTTGCAACCTGTGTGGAGATCCCATAGACTGTATATAAAGATGGACGACACATCTCCACTTCCTCCCATTGTAAAAAATGAAGCCAAAATACTCCGGATATGGGAGCTGCCATCCTGTGCTCACAGCACTGACAGTTGTCAATCATGATGTGACACCCCGTTTTTATAGCGTCAAATAATTAATTAAAACCAAACTTATCAGAAAAATGAACACTTGAACAAACATCAGCGTGATAAGAACTACCTTAAATGACAGAAACCATCTTTGGGAAAAATGTATTTGATGTGTACTTTGACTTTTCAGTTTGGCCCATGTCCCACCCATTAACATGGAGGAGGCGGGACTTATGACCTATACTGCAGCCAGCCACCAGGGGACGATTGAGATGTTTTGGCTTCACTTTCGGGGAGCTGTCATGTCGTCCATCTTTATATACACATATAACAGGGAGATCCTCACACGGAGTCCTCTTTGCTTTTTTTTTTACTCATTTTTGTGAGAGGTTTAGACTGGCAAAAACCTGAGTGAAACATGTCTTAAAGGACTAGTTCCACATTTTGGGAAGTTCACCTTCTCGGTCGCCCCATGGTGGCTGGCTGCAGTATAGATCATAAACCTTTGAAAAATCAAAGTACACATCAAATACATTTTTCCCGAAGATGGTTTCTGTCATTTAAGGTAGTTCTTATCATGCTGATGTATGTTCAAGTGTTCATTGTTCTGATAAGTTTGGTTTTAATTAGTTATTTGGGGTGTCACGTCATGATTGACAACTGTGAGTATGCTCGCAATTGGTTCAGGTGGGTGTATAAGAACTTGATTTTTATACACCCGCTGCAGATCACTACTGCGCAGATTCTGGCTCCAAATTACCAGTGCACCAGCGCAATATGGCAGCGCCCGTATCCGGGATATTTTGACATCATGTAGGAGGAAGTGGAGACGCATCATCCATCTTTATATGCAGTCTATGGTGTGGCCTATACAAAAACTAAAGTGTAAAAACGACAATTTGTGGCAACCTCACGGTGATGACAAGATTCCAGGAAGTCACTGCGCCGAGCAAAGGAATAGTCCCGCACATAAGCCCCTGTAAAACAACAAATTCTCATTTTGACACTTTGTTTTTTGTATGGATTAACCAAACAGTATGGGGCACTCTGGTGGGCTTTGGGTTAAGGCGCTGACCATGAACCGTAACGTCCAACCATGTCTGGCCAGGGACCTTTGTTGCATGCCGTTCCCATTCTCTCTCCTCGTTTCCTGTCATCTCTCTACTGTCGCTATCTAAAAAACAGAATGTCAAACTATCCCTTTAAAACAACTTTCCCTCCCAGTTTAGAGTTCCCTGTCTGTTATGCTTGCTATTAGCACTGATATTGATGTTTAATTGTTTGTTAAACACTTTGCAATAAGGCTGAAAATGTTTTTTCACAAGCTGCTATTAATGTGCCACTTTCTGCGTGTGTCTATCCTTATGTGATTATGCCCGTGTGTGTTTGTCCGCTCAGACAGTGATCCAGACCATTTTGGTGTGCGCCCATGTGTTTACTCTGCTACAATTGACTGAGATAATTAAATCCTTTCTTTCTTCTTTCCTCTCTTTTCTGCTCATTCCTCGCGACACTCCGCCTCCGCTCCTGTCTGTTCTTGTTATGCACATTGCTCCCTTTTCTTCTCACCCCAGCATTTTCTCGCAGTCGACTCCCCTCTTATTCCTCTGCTGTTCATGTGTCACATGCAGCAGAGTGGAGGCTGCACTGTAGTCATCACTAATTCAAAGCAACCATGGGCCGCTACTTTCCTCTCTGATGCATGATGCATCCATTATTCACACGTCTTCAAATATATTTCTAATTGCTGGCACAAATGCACATCATGCACACGAAGAAAACCCAATACTGTACATATTGCTTTTATAAGGTGGAAACTTTATATCTCAAAAAATGGCAACGTCAAGAAAATCAGCTTTGGTTTTAGCTTGACAGTCAGATAAAAAAAAAACTTTCTGGAACTATAAAGGTGCCTTGAATCCTTAAGTTTTACCTGACTGCAGTGATGTGTAAAACAAACACATGAACCAATGCATAAAAGACAATTCCTTTTCCATTTTGAAAGAAAAACTAGAGAGATTAAATAAGGGGAAAATTCATCTTCCACTCTTCCACTTCACTCAGACTACTAGAGAGTTTAGGAAACTGGTGGCACTCTCAAACGCTGTGGCTACTATGCAGTAAAAGAGGATATTTCATGTAATCTCCCTCTTTCTCACTCTATTTCCTTCCATTTACACCTCCGGCCCTCTCAGCAACAATGGGCTCACTTCACTATGCCGCACTACATTTGCTCGAGCGGATCATCGACTTGATGTCGCGCATGCTGCCTAACAGTTATCATAATTGAAATCAATAGAGGGATATAGAATTTACTGTGGCCGGAGGGACTGGGTGGTGGCGGCTTATGTATCCTCCACTGCTGTCTTTCTGCTTGTCTGTCTCACAGTGAGTGTTATGCCCCAGAAATGAATTCATCACAGAAAAAACACCAATAATTGTAATGTTGATTGATGAAGAAAGTTGTTGGTGATATAACTGCAAACCCTGCCTAGCTTAAAGCCTCTTTGCACTTGTTTTTCTCTCCGTGTTTCTGCTGTCTTTGGAGGCTGACAGTAGAGACAGACAGGAAAGATGGGAGGGAGGCGTGATGACATGTGACAAAGGTTGCATGCCAGATTGGCGGGTACACAGTATGCGCCTGAGTCATCTGAGCCACCACAACACCATCAAACCCCACGGTTTATAGCACTTGCTCCAGCGCCACGAGGAATTATTCAGATAATTCTGCAGAATAGATGCAGAACTGTAGCCTCTCTTTTATTGCGGCCAGTGTGACTTTCCCTCTCTTTAAATTAAGGAAATTTTAACAATAGCCCCGATGTAAATGCCATTAAATTGCACCTTACTGTTTTCACTACAACTGTTTTGCTGCTACCGTCTGTTCACATGAAGGGTTGACTGATTACTGGTTCACAGATAATTACAGGCTAATATATAGTATTCTCATATTTCACAGATACATGCATTTGTACATTTAAGAAAACAAAAAAACAAACATTATGCAATCTAATGTGTTATTATGGGATATTTAAATTCCAAATAATTTGTTTTGGTACCAGACATAAAGATTCTGTGGTCAGTCCCTAGTTTATACAGTATATGTTTAGTGTCTTTAGTGTTGCTCTGGTCCTGAATCTGAGTCCTTGCACCACTTGAAGACCACCTTGAGTGCTTTAAATTTTGCTCATTGCCAAAATTGATGCGTGGTTCCCCTCACTGAGGAACTGGTGTAATGGCAGGAAATCTGCTTGCTTTCCTTTAATTTGCCTTGCAAATTACTATTTGCCGTTGATGTCACGAGTGAGGAGTGTCTGCTTGAACTCATCCTTGTGCATCATTTTCTCTTTTAGCCCAGTAGTCTTTTCTCCTTGACTTTGTCTTCCATTATAGTAATTATATTGTGGGGAATCTTAAAAACCTTTTCAGGGTCTCTTCTTAGTCAACTCTTCCAAAATTGAAATGTGACATTTTGTGTCACTATAATGTTGCTTGTCAACAGTATAGTTTTTGGCCCAGAGACCTTAAATCCCTTTCTGCATGATCAGTATGATACAGTGTCAGCTGGTGGGACGTTTAGAAGAGTAAGTACATGAATAAATAGATCAGATGGATGTCAGGTCAAACAAATTAAACCTATTTGTGGAACCTAACCTGTAAGTTAAGCAGAGAGGAGATGGAAGGTTGTGTGGAGGACACTGCAGAGTCATTTAGTGTCTGCTGCTTTATAGAAGGTGTTAATGACTTTGCAGGGTGGCAATGCCCTGGCAGCAAGCTGGAAGCAAGGCAAGCAGAGTGGTGATAATGGTCTGGAAAGACCAACTAAGCAAGCACAGAATGAAAAATGGACCCAATGCTCACCTCGCATTCGAATAGTATAGTGTCTGTGTGTATGTGTGTGTAGTAGAGCATTATTAATCTGGATCATTACAGGAAAGAGCCCAATTGACATGTGTGAAATGAAGTATATAATTCCTCCCTGATAGGTATGACGGTGATGTTGATGGGATTTTCTTTTGGTCTTAGACACCCAGATCCAAGTTGAAACAGCATTTAATAAACTGTGATAGCTGCAGGAAAACAAGCTAGTCTAAGCTCTGTGTAACTTGGGTTTAACAGACTAAATAGAGAAACTCACAAACATAATTTTCCTTCAAAATCAAAGTTCTAACATTGTGTCTACCGGCAATTATACAATCGTTGAGTTTCAGTCTCAGCCTCAGCCTCATAATTACTGGCCTTACCCCTCAACCCTACACCTTATAATTTGCATCTTTCCTTTATTGTTTTGCTTTTAATGTAGTGCTTAAACTAAGCTTTTATATCATGACAGAAGGGGCCTTTTGATCTCACTGCACAATTTCAAAAAAATATGCTTTCTATTTGAAAATATATTTTCTTTCGAGAACATTTGGGTAATGCTTTATATTAAGGTCCTTGTAATAAGCGTTAGTTAATAGGTAATAAGGCCCTTATAAGATGCTTATTAACATTATTATGTAGCGTTATTATGTTGTTATGGCTGCATGTGACTGCAATTTATGTGAAATTATGATGGAAAGTAAAAAAAATTCAAAATGTGTTTTTGTTCTTCACCACTAAAACATTGTATTTATATGTAATTTTATCAACCGTGACAACAAGTAGTGCTAATTCCAGATGGGGAACTGTTTTTTTAACATTAACAGGACTTGTTCTCGCTTTAGGTCCGGTAGCTGCAGAAAGCATAGTTAACTGTCTATAAATGGTTAACAAGTTTCTTGTAAGTGCTTATAAATGTCTTATAATCTAACAATAAACAAATAAATATGTTTATGATGCTATTATTAGTATTAGTATATTAGTATTAGACCTTAGTAAAAAGTGTTACCGACATTTGCATTGCATAATGATTTTTTCTCTTTATGCACCTGAATCCTTTATGAGCATTCATAGCAGAATTAAAGTCAGCAAAGGGAACTCACTTCACCTCTTAGACAGTAATAATGACACACCAAGATGAATGACAGAGGGTCCCTCCCAATACCCACACTGGCGGTATTTGCGAGTAGTGTGTAGTAGAGTAAGTGTGACTGCTTGTGTAACGTATTTCCGGTAATTGCCACAGTGCCCAAGTGCCCGTTAAGACTGCAAGCGCATGGAAGTTTATCATCATCAAGTGCGGGTTAAGTGAACTGTGTCTTGGCATTTTTCAGACCTTGGACACACTTGCCTATTACCTGCTGTCAAGTGAATGCGCACTCAAGTGCTCAAGACCGCAAGTGTGGGTGTTGGGACAGACCGAGAGACTGAACTGGAAGCAAGCCAGCAGTGGTATGACATTACTGGGATATTGATATCACTGCTGTCACACATGCTAATAGATTACTGCTACATTATAGATTACATTATAGAGCCATAGAGTAATTCTGTTACGTTGACTTACGTAATGCTGTCAGTTGGCCTTAACAATCTAATTTGATTATGAATTGAGTGAAATTTATCAAATACTGTAAGTCACTGAAAATTGAATAGTAATTGGTGCATAAAACTCGGGTACAGCCTATTAATTTATGAAGCTCAATTTTTCAGTTCTTACAGTAAATGAATGATGCAATTACGATGAGTTTCACACAGTTTTTGAATTCTCAATGATGGGTGTTGCTCCTCTGCTATGGGGGTGCAGATTTGAGACTATCTATTGAGGGAAACTTGGCTTTAAGATTCAATGATATGGTTTATTTAACCATAAAAACATGGAAATTACAGTGCTCACATCCTAGTTAACCACAGCTGATTACAAAAACATAGACAATAAATACCCATAAACTATAACCATAGATAAAAACAACTTTAAACTATATTTAATAAATAAAACAGTTTAAAAGGGAATAAAAACTAGGATTAAAATTAAATTGACATCTTCCTTACAAATTTCTGGTTGTACCATTGTATCCCCTGTGGGATAAAACTGAGATAATACTGTTAAAGTGTGTGTGACAGGTGGCCTGACGCTGCGTTCAATAAGACAATCCGAACGCATTTTGTTGTTTTTTTCAGTTCACCAACTACCATCTCCTTTGCCTCTATCTTCTTCCTCTTTAGCAAAATTAAATATAAATGTTTTCTATCCCCAAAATAAACTATAAACTACAGTAATCATGAATACATGATGTTGTGTGACAATTGTAAAATAGCCATATGGCTTTCTATGCCGTTAAAGTTGCTATCTCCAGTTGATGTTGTCATTTGTTTTTGCCATTGAACTCAACTCGAGTATTGAAATTAGTTTTGAGCCTGTGCATCTTTTTATGTAAACAACTTACTCGTATGCTTGATTGTATAAGCTTAATACATGCAAAGCTGCCAGCTGTTGCTAAAAGGCCCGCGTCCTATTTACATAATGAATGAAAATCATACAGTTCAATAGAAACCTGGCTACAGCAGAGATTAGATGTGTGTGACAGCCACTTGCTATTATCATATTACCTGCATACATCTGCATTGGATGTACAGTGGCACCGAATAGATTAACACTCACACACACAGACACACACACTCAAGTACGGCTATTCATCTATGACAACCAGCCTCCTTCCCCTCCTGTCCTCGTCTGTCTGGCCCAGTTCTTTTTGGGTTATTTGGGCCAGTTTCAAGTATACTGTAGAGAAGTCCACAAGGACACTCAATCTCTCCCTCCCTATCTCTCTCTCTGCATGTGTTTTTGTGTAATGTTGAGTGAATTTGCATCCCCTGTCAGCAGTGACGCAGGATGTAACTGGGATTTGGTTGATGTAAAGTCGTGGGGGTGCAGCATTACCAGCGGGAGAGGCGTGCCTGCTGCTGCAGTATATAAAGACACGCACGTGCACACACCTTCTCTAGGCCGTGGTGCAGTTTAATAGGATTAATGTTTTTTTTTTGAGTGTTTATCATGTGACAAAGTATGTGCGAGCTATGCAAATACTTTGTCACAATGTGTCCATAATTGTCTGTAATTACTTGTGTCAGTGTGTATAATATATTCACTTTTGTTTGACAAAGCAGCCTCTTGATTTTCCATTCTGTTCACATTAAAAGGTGATACTGTATGTTCCAGAGTGTTTACACGGTTTGCAAAATGTTGCACATGTTTGCATATCTGCATGTTTACTATTACATATTTCTTTGCACCGGTCTGATACGCTGAATTGGTACCTTCTCCAGTACTAACCATATTAAACAGATTAGGTGTTGGGACTGTTTTTGTGTGTTTTTGTGGGTGATTTTATGCAGAATTAAATGTATTGTTTAATGTTTTTCAGCGGGATCATATCATAGTGACATGATCTTATCATGTTAAAGCTCTATACGTTCTGCTAATGAATCACACAACATTTTTTGTTCTACACATATTAAGAGTTTAGTCATGTGTAATGCCTGATAGTGGAACACAGTTTATTGCTTTGAACAGTTGAAATTTATATGTGATTTTACATAGTTTTACGGGATATAAATATCAATATCAGATTGTATAAACCTTGTAGAAATCACACAAACCTTAAAAGAATGTTGGTGTACGAACATGAAATATTTTGTGAGGAACCATTTTCACGAAAACAAACACACACACAGACACACCCTCCCCCTCTCTCCATTACCCCTCCCTGTCTCTCAGTGTGACAGGTGACATGTAAGTGGCCAGACAGTTACGTGTGATCACCAAGGAGGCAGTGATGGGATGAAGGTGAGGGGACGGATGGTTTCCACATCATCCTTTTGACCTTCTGGACCTCAAGGGAATAATCACTGAACAGCATCATTGTGTGTCAGCTCTGTGAGTGTTTTTGTGTTTGTCTGGGTGACAGATGTGGATGTATTTGCGTGTTTGTGTGTGTGTGTGTGTGTGTGCCTGTACGACAGTGAAATGCCAAGGGTGGGACTGTCTTTTTTTTATTCTGTCCACGGAGTCGGCTACTGCTCCGTCTCCATGGTAACAAAAGAAGCAGGAAAGGTGGGAGTGTGTGTGTGTGTGTGTGTGTGTGCGGTGATGGGGTTGAGATGGATGGGTGGTTAGCAGGTTATGTGTCATGACTGAAACTAAAATGTATCTTTTTTGCTAAGAAATCAATCGCCTATACATGTCTTTGGTGTTTGTTTTGACTTGTATGCTTATTTGGTCAAAATTGTAATTACCATAAAGAAGAAGAAGACCTTTAATTTCTTTTTTTGAAGTGAGTGTGAATGTTTGGTTCAGACTGACAATTGTCCGTACTGTAATTTGATTCGTGCAATATCTGTGAGGACGACGCTAACAATCGTTTGTAATATTGTGCTATTTCAAATGGTCACACAGGTAGCTGGCAGGCCAACATTGTTAGCCGTTGTCCCTCAGGATTTGAGCAGTCCCTACGTTACTCCGTACGGTCATCTGTGTGATGATTCAAATCAATGAAAAATGTGCAGATTGCTGAGGTTTCAGGACTACTCGCTGTAGTGAGTTTGACAGTTTTGACTTGCCACCACAACTGGACCCGAAAGAAAGACAGCTAACACTAGCTATAATGTTAGCTATAACTAGCTATAATGTGTAACAAATATACTGCAGCACCGAGTGTGTGGGAGCTGCTAGTGACTCAGCAGGCATTAAAATAACATGAACAAAAGTAATTTCTAGTTGGAATCAGTGCTAACGTTAGCAAGCTAGGCTAACTAGCTTCAACGTTCCGAGTGGAAGCTACTTAGCCTAGCTTGGAGCCTAGCTTGGAGTGGAATACAAACTTAACAGCATGATGGGTCCTCCCAAGTGTTCAGTATTGTAAACTGACAGATGTCTTCAATCGCTGACAGTACATAACCAACGCTATATGAGCTTAATTAATTGTCTTGTGTCAACATTGGTAGGCTTTACAGGGTTATCATGTGCACCACCAAGTTGACAGCATGTCTTCCAGCAACGCCAGCTCTCATTACAGTTTGTTTCCTTTCACAAAAGGTGAGGAGGAAATTTCAGTTGACTTTAATTTTTAGCACAGTCTTGACACAGCAAAGTTGTGTTACGGATCCAACCCTCAAATGGCATCAATTTGATTTTTAATCCCATTAAACAGTCAGTTAGGGTCATTCTGAGTCAGTTCTTCCACATCGATTACACCATTACAATCAACTGAGCTTGGAATTACCATGATGATGATGTCATGGCTTCCTTTGTTTTCAATACCCATCAACCATGAAGATCAATAAAGTTAATCTTTTCTTAAAAAAAAAAAAAATCATCTTAACTCAGTCTGCAGGTGTAGCTACTACACTACTTTTGCACTAGCCTTTTTACAACAAACCCTCGGCTGTTAGAACTACAGTATTTCCTCTCAGTCAGGCTGCATTCACTCAGTCATCTGTCATTTCTCTCAGTTTACTGTGTATTTTATTTCTTTGTAAATCGCTTTGTGTGAATCTACTCTGTTGAAAGGCAGGTTTAGTCTTATTGATTCAATGTGTGCACTTTGGAAGAACTCCTCTTCCATCAGCACGTTTCTATTTTTGTTGTACAACATTTGAAGCTGTTATTTCGTCATTCACTAGCACAAGATGTTTGTCTTTAAGTTCACTGGTTTGTGTGTGGAAGTATGGCGTCACTCCAGAAGAAGTAAATAAGCATTAATGGCACGAATTAACAGCAAACATGCTGGTTGGCCCCACTGTCAAGCAAGATGAAAATTAATTTACAAATTTGCTGATACAAATCCAGGAAGGTAATTGAAAATTAATCGGACGTAATCCAAACACAGACTCACACACACACACACACACAACACAAACATAATTTCCTGCTGCACCTCAATAGCAATCTTCTGACTCTTCATCATTGGAGGAAATTGAATTGGCTCTTGGTAGTTTGGCCCTTGTTCCTTGTGTCCAAACAAAAGGGCCCTAGTTACTGTTTCCAAAGCAACAAAACGATTGACTGGACATCATATTGGGCCATTTTAAATCAAATCTTTGACTAGTTTCAGGGAATTATATAGCGTTTTGCTCTAATATACCAAGTGCACCTGTATAAATTGTGATTTTAAAAGTTTTACATAAGAAAGTACTAATGAATGAATGTAATGAATATTTAAATTTACTCTATTGTAAATGTACTTAAGTAAAATTTGGAGGTACTTTACTTGAGTATTTCCATTTTATGCTACTTCAAACTTCTACTCCACTACATTTCAGAAGGAAATACTATTCATTTTCCGTCAATAGTTGCTAGTTACTTTGCAGATTATGATTGTAAATATAAATCATGATCAGTTTATAAAATATGATGATAGATTAAACTACCCAACAATATATAAAGTAGGTAAAATTAGCTCAACCTCAACCAGCTACAACGTTACAGTACTACTTACACATTAATATATCACTAATAATAATCAAAGAATATAATACTGTGTGAAAGGGGCCATTCGGCATAATGAGTACTTTCACTTTTGATACTTTAAAACGTTTTTCTGATAATACTTAACAAATGTGTAAATTAACAGTTCTCCCACCACTGGAAAATACAGCAATAACTCATATTCTTTGGTGGAGTCGTTTCCTAAGATATCTGTTGTTTTTACTCCCATTCTGTTCCACTTGCGCCATGGACGAACATGATCATGTTGCAGAACTGTAAACAATCCCGTATTAGGACAGGATGTCCCATTGATAACATTTTTAACCCCTTGGGGAGATTTGTTTTTGGCATGTGAGTTAGTGCTGAGGAATTATTCCACAACAATCTTTCTTTACTTGAGATTTTCTAATGAATTAACTTATAATAAGTAGAGTATTCCTCATTTTGTTGGAGCACCTCTCTCTCTCCATTTACCCCTGGGGCACCCAAGACTCCACTTTTACAACCACTGGCCTAGAAAAATCACACCAGGCCCAAAATGAATTATAACACTGCATGTCTTGGCCACCTCACAATCTGGGCTACCAGTGTCTTCATGTGTAGTAATCAGTGTGTGCCTCCATTTGTTTATAAGTGCACCTGCAGTGTGTTTAAGGTTGACCTGTCTGCCAGCACCTTGTATCAAGTCTGTGTGGCCTAAAAAGCCTCCCTGTGGCTGTGTGCTGCTCTGCCTGCTGGCAGCCGGTGTGCGGCACCGGGGGCCCAAGCCCCTGCCAACACTCGCCATCTGCCAACGTCCTTGCACCGCTCCTTGTGAGGAGTCCAGGCGGAGAGTGTCGAGCAAAAACAACAGACCCCGCTGGAACACAGTAGCATGCACACGAATCACACACACACAAACACATTCATCTCACTGACTCTTCTCACACCTCTTGCTCATCACCATGCAGCAACTGTTGAGGGTGATGAAACTGGAGAGGACACAGATGATAAATGCCAGTGACTCTGAACAGCCTTAATGGGTCTAATGATGGTTAATAATGACAGTGGCGGTAATTATTTGAGGTCACTGAAGAGGGTCATGGTAGTGAGGATGATGACGGTGATGTAGGCAACCACAGCAGGAATTGGATTAGTCTCAGTAGAAAGGCATCAAATCAAACTCACTTCCTCATGAAGTTCAAACCCAACTTGTGACACCATGAAGCCCAAATCATGATGACAGAAGACAAGCACTAATCAGCAACTTTGAACCTCAGAAGAATCGATCTGAGGCACAGAAGACAAATTTAGCACAGCGGCTGATGTAATATGAAACAAAGACTTCCTCTCATCTGCTATGAATAGCTGGATATGTTAGTGGCTTTGTAGCTCTTAGGGTAAATCATTCTGACTTGTGGAGAAAGCAATCCACTTCCTGCCACCAGGGAGACCAAAAAGAGATGGGCTTTTAATTACAGACTTGTTTATTGTCATTTTTATCACCTAAATATGTCCCAGAGGGGTTATCTGCCTCTCTCCGTGTCTCTCTCTCTAACTTCATCTGTCATCGCGAACCACTCAACCAGGCAGGGTGCTGCATTTGGGGCAGCAGCAGACAGCAGTATAGCCACTTGCCTCTGGCTTGTGTTTTTCAGTCTAGGTTGGTGCAAAAACATTCCTGCTTAAAAAAGTGACAAATCTGTAACTGGATCTGGTGAGCAGTGAAGATGGCAGACAGTAGGACCGTCTGTGCTGGTGACCATATTCCTTATGCTCCATCACCAGTGTGGAACATTTCAAGACCAAGTTTCTGTCTTGTCTGATTTACATGTGCACTATGAAGCCTGCCAACCACCTGCTGTAGCAATGACTCATGCGATGTATTCTTGATATGACAGTCATGTCATTTGAAGACGTGGCTGGCATGATATGCCGCTTATAAATATGCTTCTAAATGAATCCATGCTGCCTTTAAATGTGTTAATATTGTCTCACAAGATCAGATGTGTTGATAACATTCACAATCTTGCATTTCTTGGGTCTTATTTTCATAGTTTTGGTCATTTTTATTGGTTCTGATAACACTGACAACGCATTTTATGTAGTTTTCTATGATAATCTTTCTCCACTCTCATCCGATCCTACTACATTCTTCTCTTTTTGTCAGTTTTATTCTTTGCTATAGCATAGAATTTACAACAAAGAATTGACATAAACATCTGGTTTGCTTTATTTTAGCCCAGGTGATGTTTTCAAACGGGCTAATAGCTCTGATTTACTCCAGTTTTTCCCCAACAAGCCACCTTCCTGATATTATGGCTGTTATTACATTTGTTGCTGTTAAATCCAATGGAGTGTTGCTGGACCTGGCCTTTTTGGCCTTGTAAAAGCCAGGCTTTCAGAGGTCCACATTTAGATAATCAAATAAAACACCCCCGCAGCAGATGAAGGCCATTTTCAACCTACCGTCCTTATTCCCTTTACTCTCCGAAGTCGTGGACACAGGTGATGGTGAGAGGCCGTGAGACTGCCGCTGCCAGCTGGATAAATTGTGTTCAGCTTACCAAACTTGGTACAATCTTTTTTTTAAATACATCCACTTTTGCCACTTCCTCTTGCAAATTTTATCCCTTACAGCTGCACAGTGGGAGCCATTTAAACACAAAACAAGAGTTTTTAGAGATTTGAAAGATGTTCTAGAGTGACAAAACATGTTCTTGGTCCCCGCTCATCTGCATTAAAAGCACTCATGCAATTTTCTTTTCTGGTTGTGCCCCTTCCCTCGGCTTAAGTGGAACAAACGGAGCGTGAAGAGGGCTTGATTTATAGTGTTTAGGCATAGTAGGTAGTGCCACTGGAGTTATGTGGTTATTAATGAGGAGTGTCTTACACACCGCGAGTCCCATGGCAGGCGTTTGGCTGTTTGGGTCGTTAATCTAGCGATACTTTATCTCTGTGGCTCATTAAAGCTCTGAGGCCACAGAGAAAGGAGCACTTGCACAGTCACAGCCATTTAAATAGCTTTTTTGTGTGATGGAGTCTGCTGCATCATGGCACAAAATGTGTCTGAGAATTACACTGTCTACCCCACTGCACTATGGATTTTAAGGGACAGCAAGTGCATAAATTCAACCTCGTTATGCAGCTGTTTTTTGTGCTAAGTGTTATCGTAGGTACTGTACAGTCACTGAGTTTGGCTCTGCGTGTCGGATATTTCATTAGTGCCCAAGGCATCATCAGATGAAGAGAGAAAGTCTCAAGTTATTTGTGGCCGTTATGCCTCAAAGCCTTGTGTTTTTTAGCACATGGACATTGTGTGTTATAAGTAGATTTTGAGTGACGGGGATCTTTTAATCTTCTACTACAGTCCATGTGCTTTGAAATAGTTTCAGAATCATCATACCCACCGAGCCAGCATTTGAAAAACTATTTTACTATCAATCACAAAAAAGCACCACTGGGAATATGTATTTTGAATACTACTAAAAGCTTGTAGATGCGGACTTGTACAGGAGTTAGTTAGGCTCACTATTAATATTTTGCTATTGACAACTGATACACTAAAAAGAAGCTTTAGCAAAATAAAACCTTTCAAAGTTTGTGTACAAGCTTAGAAATCTGGCCCACTCAGCTCTGCGACATGCTGATGCAGTGTGTCGCATTAGCATGTGCCTGTAACTGCATCAATTTTGGCTTGTTACGCAGCGGTGTCAGTGCCAGACTCACAGCTGCTGTAGTGACTGTGACTGTGCTTGTTTGATAATTTATCAGAGCCTGTGCTGTAGAATGAATGCAGGGGAGACCAGAGGTGGCTGAGCTCTGCGGTCCCTCTGCAGTAAGTGACTCAGCTGGATGAGCTTTAAGGAAGAAGGTGTGTGCTGCTTTTTTTCCACGTCTTTTTGATCTCTTCCTTTCCTTTCAGTCTATTCTGGATCCCTTTACTCTCTCTGCTTGTCTGGAGCTCCTTTTTTATCTGCTGACTATCACATTTCATCTCCCTGCATTCATTCTCTCTTGTCTCTCCTTTCCATTATTTTCATTTCTCTCTGTGTCCCTCCCATCCCCATCCCCTTCCTCTTTCCCTCTTTTCACTCATCCCTTCAGACCACTGATTCCTTGTCATGTAGGGCTTAAGACTTTGATGCAAGCTGTGTTTTGTCAGAAGATTGTAGGGATGCTGTCACAAAGTAGACACACTTGGGGGCAGCAGCAAAGGATTGAAACAATCCTCTAACGCCTACATAGAGCCGCTCCACCACCGGGCTCACTGGGCTCATCTTCTCTCACAGCCTCCCCTTGTCTTAAGGATGACTAGGTGTGAATGCCGACTTGCCATATGGTTGGGACACCTGCGACGTGCCGCACTGTGAGCAAACCATGATCAGAGCCAATGATTCAGGCGAGTGATTTTCAATAAGACAGGACGGAAACTGTAAAATGCCTCCCTTGATCACATGCTGAAGACATCTGCAGCCATATTGGCTTGAGGTGACCGCTGCATCTGTAGCTCTCTGTAACTTTTGGCCTTCAGCAGCACATTTGCTCTTTCTTCCTGTAGTGTACAGTCACTGAAAAGTTGCACAAACAACAAGCACTCTTCCCTATTTAATAATACAGCAGGAGAAATCCTGGAGGGTAAGGTGAGAGGACAGAGTAGATGATTGAGTGACAGAGAGGAGCCACGAGAAGAGTGGATGAGAGTGCAGGAAGAGTATGAGAAATGGAGAGGTGGAGGAAGAGCAGAGTAGAGGAGGGGTGAAAGAAGAGAAAGAGGCCTGTTCTCCAGTGTGCTGATACTACTAAAAGACTGACCTTTCTTTGTCATTTGTAAACCAACATGACGTAGGTTTCCCTTTACTCTGCTCCCATGTGGTGCTGGCGTCATATAAATTATATGGCTCTCTGTCAATGCTTCTCAGGCCTATTGTGAGATAGAGGCCCCTGTGTGTGTGTGTGTGTGTGTGTGTGTGTGTGTGTTTGATAGAGAGAACTAGTTATGTGAGTGTGTGTCTGTAGAAGCGAGGCTGGAATCTGATTCCCAGACTCAGGTTACAGACAGTACAGTTTGTGTGTGTGTGTGTGTGTGTGTGTGCACCTGCAGGGGGTGAGAATGTGAGTCTGCCCTCATACCCTTAAGGCTCTGTGGGACCGAGCTACACAATGGACACAGAAAGAGGAGCCCCCCCGCACACAGGAAGTACACACATAGGTCCCTTCACATTGGTGTCACCAGTGACGTCACTGGTATATAACACAGGATAACCTGGCACCTCCAGGGGAGCCTGGTCTGGAACTTGGCCATAGCCCACAGCTTCTAATTGGATCCTGTGGCCTAGACTTTTGTAGGTTAATGTATGCTGTAGTCTTGTCTGCGTTATTCTTATTGTTCAAACACATCAGCACCAAAACCACTTCCTGGGCGCTGTGAAACTTTCCTATTTGGATGAAATAGTTTTGCACAACCTAGCCCTTTGTAGCTGAGCTAAACAAACTTACTTTACATTTCTTTAATCTGTGTTTAACTGTATTGTTTGTGCCTATGCACCAAACAGCACTTTCATGCTGGAGGACTTCAGTGCTCCTGAAGTGGGGTGACTGGAGGAATGACATGCATAAAAGTCAAGGTTCTGATTAGGCAGGACATGAGCTATACTTACATACAAGGAACAGTGTTGAAACTGGTAGTTTGTAAGTGCACCTCGTATCAGAACACCTGAAGCCCCTTACTCGTGGTGAGGTGGAGCAGGTGGTGGAGGATGATCCTGGAGAGAACCACTAAAGCCAAACCTGCAAGATCTTCAACTCCCAGCTCAGGAGGATTTTTTCTGTGTCTCACAGGAGGTTTGGGACATGAAATCTGAGCTAAGTTCAAAGCCTCTATTGAGGATGTGGCTGCTGTGAGTTGCGGCTAGAAGACTGTTGGTGCCTGTTGTGGTGGCAACTTGACAACCCAAGAAGGAAGATGTCAGGCTGAAGGAGTCGCGGCCTGCTGAATGAGAAGAGGATGAGAAGAATGAGCAGCTTCTGGAAACAAAAACTTGGGTGTGAAAGGAGTTTGGAGAGGCCATGGAGAAGGACTCTGGAAGGAGAGGCAGGGTGTTGCTCAGGCTTTTCTCAGCAGATATTGGGAAAACTGTTGACCTTGAATAGAGATATTGTCAGGCAGTGGAAGAAGAAATTCCTGAATCTGACTGTCACGTCCTCCATTGACTGAGGAGGAGGCATTCAAAAGACTCAAGGGAGGACTTGCCCATTTCTCTAATGGAAGTCCCACTTTAGTGAGTACAGACTTTTTCCTCTGCTTTTGTGATAATTGGTTTCGGTTAGATGGGCCAAACAGAAAATAGTTGACACAAGGAGGTGGTGTAGCTCAGTGCAGCTCCTACTATGCCCGTGGTTCCTGACTTTTGAAAGAGAACTGGAGGGTGTGCTCCAATTATCGGGGTATCACACTGCTCAGCCTCCCTGGGAGAGCTTATATCAGGGTGCTGGAAAGGAGGCTCCAGCTGATTGTCAAACCTCTAAATTGCCTGCAGGTGTGAATGTGAGTGTGAATGTGTTGTTTGTGTGTTAGCCCTGTAAAAGACAGCAACATCCCTCTTACCCAGTGCATGCTGGGATTGGCTCCAGTCCCCTGCAACCTTACACAGGATGTATAAAATTGATGCATGTATTTGGATAGAGAGCCATGAAAAAGAGAAAACAATTAAAGAAAGAGTTGGATGTGGGTATACATCAATGTCGTTATACACTGTTATACAAAGTGCTGTTTCTCCCCTCAATTCAGACGGAATAATCAACACCTCAAAGAAAGAACTCAGGTGAAGGAAGCAAAATCCCAAGTGGCCCATTTAGTTGTTATTTGTGGGAGACAAACGCAGACAAGACAAAAATAGGCTAAGGCCCCTGGTTGGAAGTCATCACATGATACACTGTTCATCTCCGAGACAAAGATAGACACAGGTAGGGAGCGGGGCTGCACACAAAAACGAATGCACATATTGATACTAGAGATATAATGATAGAAAATGAGATAATAGCATGACATCATAACTTGGAACAAATGGAGGTTATAAAACAGGAGGCAAACAGGGGATAAGCAACATTACTCTGAAGAGCAAAAATGGAAGATAATAGAAAATAGAACACAGGAAGATGAGAGATCAGCCCAATAAAATTTTCTCTCACACACAGCAAAAAGGGCTGAGAAAAAAACCCCAAATGACTTGAAGAAAAAAAGGGGCGTCAGAGATGGAAAGGAGATACAGGAAGCTGTTTGAAGCTCGGCTTTGTTGAATACCGTCGGCCATGGCAACCAGGCGGAGATGTTTGCTTGTAACTATGTGCGTCACACTGTCACACACTGACATATGCACACACCTTGTGAGAACACACATGCCTACATGTGCACAGATACAGATGGACAGACACACACACACACTCGGTCTCTAACATGTGTAAAGACCCATGCACACATACATATGCAGAGATAATTTATGTGAGGTGAGACAGGCAGAGACTCACACAGGGCCCCGGTGATAATTACATTGTACATTGTTATGCGAGTTGTAGTGATGTTAGTGGTGGCCTATGTGGCATGGGTGTTGTACATAAGTGTGTGCTTTATGTCTGGTTGTGTGTCAAGGATATAATGCATTAGGGCTTCATTGTAATGCTGGTTTAGAGCTATAGGACACAATACAGGACATTATATTTCTATGCACTTAACTAATTAGACATATTCCTAATATTGAAGTGTAGTTCCAGCTGAATCCTTCTCAAATTAAACAGTTTCTTTATCTGCATATCTCTAAAATCAATAAAAGACACTGGCTTTTAGCTGGATTCACCCATCTGTGTTCCTATATGTTCCTAATATTTTGCACATTCAATGCATTGCACTCAGCCATGTCACATATTGACTAAGAGCATTTTAATTGGGAAGGAATGAGAGTATAGATTTTGTTTTGGTGTTGAGGCTAAAGGTTTCGTGTGGGTCCCTGCCAAGCATAATTTAAAGCTAGCTGAGATCAATGCGGTCCTCTGTGGGGAACCTTGAAGACACAGAACCCACAGGTCGATGCTGGGGTGGTGGTTGGCTGTGACGTGCATTGGCAGCAACAGTGGTGGTGGTGGCAGCAAGCTGAGCAGCATCTTTTTTTTTTTTTGTATTTGACCTGACAGCAGTAATACGAAGGGAGTCTCATATCATAAATAATATCTTAACTGGGAAAGCAGCTAATTTCCACATTAAAACGTACTGCTGGTATGTAAACGCACTCTCTTGATTTACTCTGCGATTACATTTGCTCAGGACCTCCATTAAATTTCACAAGCTTAATACACTATTTATAGAGATAGAAACAACAATGTGAATCATTTTTCTGGCCTGAATGGTGCATTAAATATCATACAGTAAAATATTTTTCTCCAAGACCAAATATGTTTATTCAATAAATACTGCCATCTAATAGTGACCCAAAGTCCTGGCCTCCATTACATTATGTGCTGGTGAATAGAGAATTTCTTTAATCTGTCTCTTTGAAATGCTGAAACATGCTCTGGTTTTCTGTCCATACAGCATTCTGATTTAACAGATATCCACTAATGTAATGCAATTTGAATAAAAACGGTACACAAGTTGCCTGTTAATATAGGGTGAGAATCAATTCCTTTATTGCATCAGTCTTATTTGAAACAGAATGAATCAAAAACCATTAGTGCAACCACATTAAGTGGTGATATCAGCTACAAGAGGAATAATGATCATATTTGAGCTATGAGTTGTCTTCTCTTCTCTTCTCTTCTTTTCTTTTCTTGTTGTTTTCAGCCCTCGCCTGCTTCATTCACCATCCAGCCAATTAGTCATTCCTGCCCATGATCAGTTCCACAGCTCTCTGCCGTCTAATCCCTTATCACAACACTTGGCCTGGTTTGTCTTCTACCTGACTAAATCCTCCACTCTTTCACTTTCACATGGCCAGCCAACATGGACTCCTAAAACATGGCTTCATTTAATAAGTAATCCAGCTGCTTTGGGTGTTTTTAAAACCATTTATTTTGGTGTAAGAATATTCAATCCACTGTGGACCTTCAGTACACTTTCCTTCATTGTTTTGCATGATATATGTTCAGACATACAGTATATTGTTTATACTGTATATATAATATATTTAGAGATGAGTGTCAGTCACAGCCAAGACTTCTACTTCTGCTATTTCCCATGCATGTTGCAGGGCAGATTTAGGCACCACGATGGTCCAGGAATTTTGTTGAATTGCCTCAGACTGAATGAGTTCATGTGAATTTTGATTGTTTTTGTGTCCTGAGGCCATATCAGGGACATTTTGCCATTGGGAAATCAGCTGGTTGTGAGATACTCCATCCACCTCAGTGATAAGGAGAGTCAGCATGTGGTTTTAGTCAGCCTGTGAAAAGGCTAAGGTGTCCATACTGATCATTACTTTAGATTAATTCTGCATGGTACATTTGTGAAAAGAGTGTAGAAGAGAAAATGCAAAATATATTACAAACACAATATACCAGCACATGCAGTTAATTAAATTAAAATCAAATACATGAAAAAGATTTTATATCTTTAGTCACCTGTAGTAATAGAAAACTATTGCTGTAACATTATCATGGCTTTAAAGCAAGACGTGTGTAAAATGCTGTCAAGTCATCGCTTCAGGTGTGTTATGAATCCTTGGGCTTACTATAAGGTCACAGCTCATTGGTGGAGTCAGGCTTACGAATGTGGTTGCCATGGAAATGTCTCTCACCTCAGTGCTTTTGTCTGTGTTTTTTCCTCTCTCTCATGTTGGCGTGTTTGAAGAATTTCCCAGCTGAGGGTATTTTAAGTCGGTGTGTGTGTTTTTGTCTGTAATACTGTAAGGTTGTAGAATATTCAGGCTGAGTAATATTTTCTGTCACTGCCTGTCTTTGTTTCGGGATGAGTTGTTGAGTCGCCTGGCTTTAAGTGTGTGTGTGTGTGTGTGTGTGTGTGTGTGTGTGTGTGTGTGTGTGTGTGTGCCGATGAGTTAGCTGAACTTTGAATCACACTCCATCTGTGAGTTTTTTCACTAATAAGCAGGAGGCACAGCTCTCAGCTAGCAGAAAGAGGAAGAGAAATGCAGTATTTAGTTTATAATCTGGGGGGTGTAGAGGCTGGTTTCCTGTCAGTGTGTAATATAAGATGAGACCTCTAACATTTGGATTACAAATCAAATGCCAATTTATGAAACTATTTGCTGCATATGAAGAGATTAGGGTACAGTTTAGACTATAAATGATTTTAGAAGACGGGTAGTCTGTGATAATGTTCTTGCCTAAAGTCTTGCCATAAAACATGTTAACTTGGATCAGGCAAATGGAAATAATAAAATATAGCTCAGAGAGAGATCTAATGAGAGTAAAGATATCAGAATTTCCCATTCATCAGATTTGTGTTTTGGGCCACCTGATGAATATAAAGTCTAATATCCACCAAGTTTAAGGTTTGGTCACCAACAACTCCTGATGACAATATCTGGGTCTTACACAATGTTTACACAGGCTGCATAATGAAAGCAGCATGTCAGCAGAGCAGCAGCTTCACTTCTCTCATGATGTGTTCAGGAGCAGTACTGCTGCGTAGGTCACCCGCGTTTCGGCATTGCTCAGAGCCTAACACACAATCACTGTATTTACGCATGTAAAACATAAGAAAATAGACTTGAAGCGTAAAAATATACTTTGGGATGCAGCTATACATGTGGAGCCTGTGTAGACAGCTGTATTAATTACAATAGAAGCATATGTATTCTGTCAGATGCGTGAGATGGACGACTGAAAAACGCGGCTGAAATGCCTCCCGTGTAGACAAGCTGCTATGTGCTTGAATTTCTTCACCAGCCGTGTGTTTACTTGAGCTTTCTGCTCTGTATTGATGGCCAGGCAGCATTCAGTCAGTCTGTGTTTGTTTGCTAGAAACAGCTGGCTGCGATTTTATGTTGGAAGTTTATGTTGCAGTGCAGGCTGGAAAACCAAAACGATAAGCCTAAAGAGACTAAAAGCTGCATAGAGCTGCAGTGCTGGATGTTGATTCTCAGTGGGTTTTTCAGTACCAGTGACCTGTTGATTTGATGTTCTTATGAAAAATGTTGGTATTTGGAGCTTTAAATTAGTGTTGAAACCTCCTGTAGATGGCAGGCAAGATTAAACGTTTGTTTTCTTAGTGCTGCTCATTTTTCACAAAATAATCCATTAAGGGTGTAATGGTGTTGCTTCAGCCAGCTTATAAATTGTTAGCAGAATTTACACATTTAATTCAATTCAAATAATGGACTGAATTACATTATTGTTTATTTGGACTGTGAGGGTAACACTGCTCACTCTCAAATAATACAACAAGCTTCAGTCCAAGCACTTGATTGACAGTTGACCATTAAATAATTAATGAGTCGTTTGACGCAGAGGAAGGGAGATTATTGAGAGAGTGTATCTTTATTAAAATCTTCCTCTGCGTTAGCCCAATATAAACTTGATCCATCAGTCAGTTCATCTAACAAAAAGATTTTTCCTGTTCTGTCCATAGACATTTTTTCAAAGAATCATTTCCTGAGCCCACCAATCATGCAGTGAAAAAGTACCAGATTTCAAAGCAAACAATGGCCGACCACACAGAGCCATGAGTCAAGTGCTTTCGAACCCACTTGTTGCTAGGCAGTGTCACATGCTGTTTTACAGAGGCACTTTGAATGGACTAGTAAAGTGGGCACCAGTGTAAAAACTGATTTTGTATTCAGCGGCAGTTGTTTGTGTTTGCTGAATGCTATTTGATACACGCAGTCTCAAGTGTCAAGCTGCACATCAGCCAGTAGTGCTGGCTTTTTTTAAAACACGCAGCCTTCGATGTGTGTGTTGCTTTCAGAAGCGGGGATTGTGTGTCTCGATGTGGGCTAGAGTCGTAGCTGTAGTCCTTATCACCTCGTACCGTGTGCCACTGCTCTGCGTAATCAGACCCCGTGTAGGTACAATCAGCACGTACAGTGAGATAGACATGGCTGTTGTGACACAGAGAGTGCTATGAAGGAAGTGGTCGGGTAACACGAGAAGGGAAACCAACGAGAATGTGATTCTTCTAGCATGTTGTTGCCAAAGGGGGTGATTACTTTACTGCTGGGCCTGTTATTTGAATGGAAAGACCACAACTGATGTTCAAAGCATTTTAAACTGTAGCTTATTAAGAGTTGTTCAGTTTACAGTAGACCAAGGTGAGATAGGTACTGTAGGTGAAGGCCTATACAGTTGCAGGCATTAAAAAATTGATGATGCATTCTTGCTCTTTTACAGAAACAGATAAGAAACGTGTTACAGCAGCTTGTCACAACATGAAGGCTTTACTATGCTATCAACTCTACCATCTTGTGGTTTTTATTGTTCCAGATTAGATTGTAGTTGTTGTGGTTTGAATTGAAGTGGGATGGAGGCAGCCTACCAGTATTTACAGATTCAGACTATAAAAAAAATTGTTTTTTCTTCATTTGTAACTATATGAAATCAAAATAGTTCAACCGTAGTAATTTGATGGACAGTCGTTGTCAATAAAGCCCGATTGTTTAGCAGTTGTTGTCTGGGCCCATGCAAATCTATACCTTGGTTACTCGGCTGGGGGATCAAAGATCATCCATGAAATGTGACCTGTACGTGGTCCAGCAGCCCTGAACTGAGGCAGTGACTAGAAAGAGGAACAGCGTCAATTTCAGCAGGACGGGGACAGGCAGAGACGTGAAATGTGGCTCGGGACGCTCAGAGGAAAACTGGCATGGAACAGATGCAGTGATCAACACGGAGTCGGAGGATTATACGTGTTTTCATGAAGGAAATACATTTTTATTTTTCTATCAATTTTTTTCTGATTATGGTATTTTGTCTGGTCTTGGTTTTTCAATGCCGGCCTTTAAACTGGGAGGACTTTCAAAGGTTTTGGTTGTGCTGCAAATATTCTGCTCTTTCCTGAATGACAGAATGCAGATTGTTTTTAAATTGGCTGGAACTCACTTTCTGTCTCATCCTGTTTGCTGCAAACTGCTGACCTGCGGTACCTGAATGAACATGGAGGGCGATTTTCTGTGGCCAGTCTGAGCTACCACCTGCTGCTTTATTGAAACCGTGAGCAGTTATCACGTGACGGATGCTGAGATTATCCTGATGAATTTCTGAAACTGTCCTGAGACGATCCACAGTGGGATTCCAGGATGCGACGCCTGCGTGTCGGTTACTTCTTAAGAAGATTGGTTCAATAAAACCAGTGTTACACTTTCATCATCTATGTATCAAATCAAGTAAGTTATTGAGTTGAGACTTGCAGAGAACAATAAACAAACAAGAAACAAATTGATTCTTGATGACAAGGGTAACCAAGACGATGACAACGATGTCATCCGGTCTGGAAGTTCCCATCAGCCCTTTCTGCATCCGTCGTCACTCCTGGGTTTGGTATGTCAAGATAAAGGAAAAGTGGGCACCCGTCTTTGTTACTGTTGCCACTCACAGTGTGGGTGTTTTAGTTTGATTTTGTGTCAATGTGCGTGTTCACTTTTGCAACCCTGTCTCCTAGAAATTACATATAGTATATATTACTAAATTGTTTTGCCAGTTATGTTGTGGTTGCAAGCGTAATCGCTGCCTGGATTATGTAATACGCTGTATTTATGTACCGCACCGGAGTTGCAGGGAGGTGGTCACATTGTTGGGCATACAAAACACAGGACTTTGACCAGGGTCCCTGAGTCCTGTCTGTGGTAAAGTTTAGGCAACAAAAGCTATTTGGTTAAGTATAGGGAAAGATAGTGATTTTGGTTAAATGTTGATAAAACACGTTGTGTCTTGTGCTCTAAGTCACTTGAAACTTTTTCTGTATTAAACCAAGACCACAGTCTTTCCCTAACCTTAACCAAGCACTGTGAGAGCCAGAACACAACTATTAAAACTATAATAATGCAGTAGTCACTACGAGCTGATACTGTATCGCAAGATTTGATATTTTGGCAGAAAACAAATTAAATATGTTGTCAATGAACATTTTACTGATACGTTCAATATCAACATTTTTTGCAACTTGCCAGGTACGTTAATGAACATTTCCTCATTAGGTTAATAGAAAAAGTAATCTGGACGGCATTATGTTTCCTTCACAACATATTTTCCTTTGCAAATTAGTTGTATGTAAATGTAATTTGTAGGAGACGGTTGACTATTTGGACTATTTAGCCTGTGCTGATGTATGTGTGTGTGCGCTTTTGCATGCGAACATAATTGCTGTGTGAGGGACGCAGTGGGTCATTCTCATTAGACTCAGTCCTTTGTAGTGGAAGCTCAGTGGTGTACTTTGTGTAGATTGCTGCTGAAAATTGCTGATAACACTTATAGCCGCAAGAAAATCACCTCAGTGCATAGGAGGAGAGTCGTGGAGTGAAAATTGTCCTTTTTTAAATTTTTCTCACTCTTTACCCTCCTTACGCTCCGTCTCTCTTTTCTTCTCTCGCCAGCCACACAGACGCATCATGTCAACTCACTAATGTACATCTGTACTGTAATCACACCAATTTCTCTGCATACTTGGGATTACAGTGCCAAATGGGGATCTGAATAACAAACTTCAAGTGTGCTCTGTTTGTCCGGATATACTGTAAGCCAGACTAAACTCTACAGTAAGTGGGTTTCTGCTTCTCACAGCCTTCTCAAGTGAAATGTGAGATTATAGGGTTTGACAAGAAATACGGTTCCTCTCAGGGGATTTCAGTGGCACCAGATCTAATTTTCTGCAATAATGTTAAAGCTCATCCAGCAGGAATTAACATGTTTTTGATAATTAAGCTAAACCTAGCCTAAAGCAGGATTTGTATTAGAACTGATCAGCAGCTAATCACTGTTTTCACACACACTGCATTGATATAGTATAGTAGTATGACTTGAAACTGTGTACTTTTGTTCAAAAATCAATTTCAAGCTTTAGTTTATGTGCTGGTTCAAAAAAGAACCTCTCGTGCATGTTCTGAACAGCTGAAGTGTGTGCAGAGCTGCCGGTTTAGTGATTTGGTTGAACATTCCCTCGTTCGCTCTCCTTGATCTATGAACCTGAAGTGAATCATTGTTTTGAACCACTTTGCGGATTACACTCCTACGGATCCTGTAGCCTGACAGTTGGAGATGGAGCAGATAAAAAGGTGCTACGTTATAGAAGTAGGAAGGAAAGAGCCTGCGAGAGAAAAACTTGGCGCGTGTGGGCCTTGTTACCTGATTCCCTGTTCTTATGTCAGGATCAAGCCCTCTAACCCTAAACACCATGCACCATGTTCTTAGCCTTAAATATCCTCACCACAATACACACACGCATGCACGTCACTGATTGGACTCGCTGGAAGAACTCCCAAATGATAGACTATAATGTAATGTGTGTTGCGTCTTTGAAATACAGCGATGACGTAAGTGCTGGGTTTCCTTTGCAGTATATACGGAGCTGCTCTAAATAATTGAGTTTGACCGCTGAGGAAGTGAGGCAAACTCCTTTGTGTGAGTGAATGTTGTTTTTATTTTGATAGAGCGGGACCAGGTGCCACATGTACAGACAAAAAACATGTCACTGAGGTGGTAAACTATCAAATCCAGGCATTGTACCAAACATAAACACAACATAAAGACGTATTCATGGCCAGATAACAAAACAATTTCCATTTTATGCAACTTTATAATTCTACTCCACTACATCTCAGAGGCAAATATTGTTACTAGTTACTTTTCAGATTACACACTTACACCCTTCCTGTCCAGTGAACACCATGTATCTCCAAATGTGGTGATTTTGAATTTTTATGTTAAGTGTTCCTTTATGGGTTTAAGAAAGTTCTCCTACTTTTTAAGCTAAATAAGCTATTTAAAAACTCCCTTTGGATTAGCTGGAAAATGCATCGTCACAAAGCTGTTTTTTTCTCATGAAAAGTTGACTTTTTAGAGGTAGGTGGTTCTTGAAGGACAGCGACGCTACAAACATATGATGATTTTATATAATATGATGCATTGTTGTAGATCAGAGGTTTTCAAAGTGGGAGGCGGGCCTCACCAGGGGGGCTCCAAACAGTTTCAGGGGGAGGCTCAGGGAATGGAAGTAAAAAAATGTTAAAAATTAAATGAATTATTAAAATATTATTAATTATTAAACATATTACATTAGTTATCAAAAGGAGATCACATAGAATAGCTTAAATGTGTGTTATTTGGTGAAAGAGATAGTTCAGAGATACAGTAGATTACTCTTTTTCCCACTTACCCAGAGTCAGAAACTAATAAATGCCCCAGGACAGACCTTTTTTTATGTATTTGGTGTAATCTGAAGTTACGTCAAAAAGCAATATTAGTCTTGGCTCGACTGTTAAGTGTCTATGAGATCAAATAATATAATCATGATCTCAAAGGCATCCAGGAATTTAGCAAAACTAAGCTAGTAAACTTGGGGGGTGAGGGGTCATCTTTTCCCAAGCTGTGTCTGAGGGGAGGCCCACAGTCTGAGACTTTGAAAACCCCTGCTGGAGATTAAGCTACCCAACATATAAAGTAGTTAAAATTAGTACCATTAACATCTACAGCAGTAAAATGCAACATACACATTAACGCAAGTAATATTAATCCAAAAACATTATATGTAATAGCAAAACACTGACAGGGACCATTTTACTGCAGAATGAGAACTTTTACTTTTGATACTTTAAGTACATTTTGCTGATAACACATACTTTATGTTTTGAATGCTAGACTTTTACTAGTATTGGAGTATTTTCACAGTGTGTTATTGCTACTTTTACTTAAGTAAAGGATCTGAATACTTCTTCCACCACTTCCGCCGTTCAGCGCGTTAAAAACTTCCTTTAAACATCTCCAAAGCCTCCACACCCACACGTCACATACTCCGTCTTTAACACATGTCGAGAAAGCCTTTGTTTTGGAGGTATTTACTGACCACCTACAGCTAGCTTAATGTTGGCGGAGGTTCACTCACAAGCATCAGTGTTCCCATAGTCAAGCTATGTTGAACTGTAGGTCCCTCTTTGTGAGCTCTTGCTTTCATGGCTTTCGCTGGTAATACATGTTTAGCAGTGGTGTTACATTCTGCACTGCTTAAAATTCACACATTTTTTCAGAGTATGCTCCCTGGTTATCACAGCATGAGTGCTGCTGACGTCAGATTCGGTATGGCGTTGGCACTGAGAGGAGGGCTGCTCTGCGATCAGGGGATTAGGTTAATCACAGGGGGACTGACTGCAGTGCCCTGTTTTTCAGAGAGGTGAATTAGATTTATACAGAGAGAGAGAGAGAGAGAGAGGGTGGGGGAGAGAGGGAAAGCTATGTTGTGGTAAGACCAGCAAGACAGATAATCCAATGTTTTTTGACCTCATCTCTTCTTTTTTCATACATGCCCCCTTCTCTACACCCCTCACTCAACCCTTCATTCTACTTTCCCTTCTCTCCTCTCCTCTCCTCTCTTCCAATTTCTTCCTATTTCCTCTCCTCTTCTCTTCTCTTATCTTTCCTTTCTCTTCTCTTCTCCTGTCTTCTCTTCCCATCTCTTCCTATCTCCTCTCCTCTTCTCTCTTCCCTTCCCTTCTCTTCTCTTCCCACACTATCTCCTCTCCTGTCTTCCAATTTCTTCCTATCTCCTCTCCTCTTCTCTTCTCTTTTCTTTCCTTTCCTTTCCCTTCTCTCCTCTCCTCTCCTCTCCTCTCTTCCAATTTTTTCCTATCTCCTCTCCTCTTATCTTTCCTTTCTCTTCTCCTCTCCTGTCTTCTCTTCCCATCTCTTCCTCTCTCCTCTCCTCTCTTCTGTCACTTTGAATGGAGGCCACTGGATGCTATGAGTGATGTGTCAAGTGCAAAGATTGGATGAATGAAGTGTCTGGAGTGATGCTCATGCTAAAGTCAGACCTCAGAGATCTGTGTGTGTGTGTGTGTGTGTGTGTGTGTGTGTGTGTGTGTGTGTGTGTGCTGCTCGCTGTTTCCATGGCAACGCAATAATCGGCCTCACCTGTGATGTTGAAGTGAACTTAAATGAACAGGGACGACTTCAGACTGTGCGGCGTAATCTAAGGAGCAGTACAAGTGTAGACCTTGGCAATGACAAAAATACACCTGCGCTTAAACATATCAGGGTCATTTTATCACTGGGCTGAAATCACTGTCAGCAACACTATGAAAGTGACTGGAGAGGTTTTCCCAAACAAGGTCCTCCTCTACTCCACTCCACTACCAAGTGTCTCTCCACGTGAAGTCAGACTTGCATCTGTGGAGGACTCCCCTTATTAAGTGGAAGGTTAAATAAATAAATGTTTAACCTGAGGGATGCCCTGCCACTCTCAACCTGAAGCAGGAAGAAAGCACTTGTCGCCTGATAGATTCTTCATATATGTTTACAATTTTGTCACCCTGATTGTCCATACTGTAATTTTACTATGTCGGTCCATTCTGTTCACACGATATCTATTGCGTGTCTGTCTGTCCTGAGAGAGGGATCCCTCCACTGTTGCCGAATTGAGAGTCTAAGGAAGGATAGAGGGTGTCATATGCTGTACAGACTGTGAAGCCCCTTGAGGCAAATTTGTGGTTTGGGATATTGGGCTAGATAAGTAAAATTGACTAGATGCCTATCTTGCTAATCTGTTTGCTGTTTTGGTGTGTCTGCTAAATGTAAAAGATCCCCAAACCAATGTTGAAATGATGTGTGTGTGCTTGTGTGTGAGGAAAATACAATACATGTTTGATTTATATTTGTCTCCTCCCTTGTCCTTCAAGTATGTGTCTGTTTAGGGATAGCAGAGTACCACAATTCAACATCGATACACGCTCATTGGGTTATATGTTCAACTTTTGTTACCCACTAATTGATTTTGGATAGGTTTCCATGTGGCGAACCCTTCTCATGAATGTTCTGTATCAGTGCATAGGATATGCATGTAGTGGATGGACTGAAATTTGGGCCAAAGTTGAAACATCGTCATACAGATGTACGTATATAGACGTACCAAGTCAAAGGCAATTAGACTTGTTTGGTCTTGAAAACGTCTCACCACTCTCCTAAGATGTTTCACAGTGGCTTTGCATGGTGGACATCCACACCATGATGTTTTGTGATAGTCACTGGGGGAAAACATGAGTTGTTAAGATTAGGGACTTTTTCTCTCCTGATACCCTCCTGATTCCGATACCTAAACTCAGGGTATCTGCCGAACTGCCACACTGAAGATCAGGATGGCTAGAATATTTTTTTTTCCATGGCATCATAGTTAGCTTTTCAGTTCAGAGGCCTGTTTTTTCTTTTTTTATTGAAATAACATGCTAAGCGATGAGATTATAATATTAGCATGGATTTTGGGGATTTGGGGATCAATTCAGAATCGGAGAGGATGAGAATTTTTAATTCTTATATGAATCTGTTTGTTCCTGAGTCCTTACAATCACTTCACATCTTTCACACTGTGTCTGGCTTCCTTTGTCAGCGTATGTCTTGTAAACTTGTCTTTCTTTCTATCAGCCTGCCCCTCAGAACTCTGTCTGCCTCTTACTCTCTATCTCCCTTTTTAGACTTTATATTTAAATAGCTCTCATGGATCATGCCTGTTGTTTGATCCTGATTTAATGTGATTGCGTGTGTGTTTGTATGAGAGCGGCAGCCTTCGTGTCAGAGGTGATGTTGTGCCTGTCAGGTTCTGTCAGATATATCTGAGATTCTATTTGCAGTCTTTCTTTTTCGGTTGCTCCGCAAAAAAGTTTGTCTTTTTTTCGGTCCCCTCATCTGCAGTGTGATATTGATTTGATTCACGAGGGCAAGCCAGAGGAGCGGTCTGCCAGCGACAATTTGACAGGCTACTCTTAAGCCATCAAACAGATGCCTGATCAATGTTTAATTATGGTTCTCTGCTTCTATGTGAGACCCTGTTAAAGCTGCAGATTAAAATGATAAATGTGTTGTTCTGCGTGTGGAAGCTTTCTTTATGTTTGTGTTTGCGCTCAAATTACAGACTATCTCCCCAAACAGTGTTTTACAATAAGATAAATGATAAAAAAGCCGGACATGAATCACAAACAGGGTTGTTTTGTAATTAAGGGTTTACACAGATGTATTGAGTTCTCAAGCATCCTAATTCACAAATATGGGTATAAGACGTCGGGGTCACAGGCTCTCATCACTTTGTCACAATAACTTTACAAACCCTCACAACCATTATCTCTGTCATTCTGATCCAACATGAAATAACATTTGAAGGAGCTATGTTTACATCTTGTGTAATGCCAGCTCTGAGTGCTTTCCATGGGGCATGGCTCATCTGGTGGCCCATCTTGCATGCCACATCCTGTAAGTTTGAGTTTCATGGCTCATCCCGAGGCTACGTGATACAGCTACACACTGCCATCTTGTGGACGCAGGCCTGAAAAACTAGTTTTTCTTTTTCTGTGGAATGAAATTGTGCCCTCTGATGTTCATAGAGGGGTCCTGCCTCGTCTTACTTAAACATGAGAGTTGATGCAGTCTGTGGTTTTACCCATCAACACCAGTAGCTGAGATCTCTTTTAATGTGGTGTTTGACTGCAGTTTGTACAGGTGCCCTGCCCAAGAGTGGATAGTTTCACTGGGTGGCAGTGGTTTGGCTTCATCAGCAGATTTTAAAATAACACATACCTCTTTGCGTACTATAATTAGAACTGGCGCTAAATACAGTAGTATTTGTTATGTTGCCAAGGTTTTGTTATTTATAATGCCGTCTGTGTCTTGGCATATTGTTTGTATTACATCTGATTAATTTTAAAGGATGAACAAATGAACCAAGCCTTATAAACATGATCAGTCTACAGTGTTGTTCACTATTTGTTCAACGGTTTCCTGGTAGAAGAAACTCTGGATTACAGTGCCAATTAAATTTAAACTGTAAATGTTAAAAATAAAAAGTACATATACTGTATATGAGCAGATGTTGGGTCTATTGTGTTGTATTATAGATCAAGTCATGAGCTCAAATCTGAAATCTTTCTAATTTTAGCATACTTTCAGTGTGAGATGCCACTAAATTATGTAAGACCACAGAATAATATTAAACAGAGAGGGCTTTTTCTTCAAATAACAGCATTTTTAGGCTAACTTGGATGGTTCACTTGAAACAACAAACAACCCCTATCTGTATATTTTGCTATAATGATACAAATATGCTGGTTGCATGACATTTAAAAATCTGAACAACATAAGGAAAAGAGACTCTCTGTACATTTCAGCAGCACTCGCACAATATTCCAGCTGTCTTTGTCTCCTTAAGCATTTACATTTACAGCCAAGATGAATTGTAAGTCAGTGTTTTCAGAATCTGCACCAGTAAAGATAAAGTGTGCCATAGATGATGATCATTCTGGTGTGAGGAGGAGCTCTTTCTGTGTCTTCTTCTTCGATGGTTAACCCTCAGGAGGTCATTAAGGAGGAATGCCATTGCCATTATCGCACAGGATACATACAGCCCTGTGGCTACCACATCTTCTGCCTCTCCCATGTTTCATCTTTGTGTGTGTTGTGAAGCAGTGGAGCGAGCTGCAGTGTGGGAACATAGTAGTGATTTAGTTTTGGCCTCTGTGAACCTACTCCTCCCATTATGTGTTTTTTTTGAGCGCTTGTGTTATGTGTCATCTCTCTCGATCATTTCCAGATAAATGACAAGTAAGCTTCCTTGATCTGTCATGTTGCTATTCATTAGAAACTCATTCAGTTGTCAGTCAGGAAGGCTTTCCTGTGGTGTTTCATTAGTACTCTTTGGGGAAGTTCTGAGAAATAGGAGAAGGTTACTCATGCAACCTATGTCACCTTTTCTTCCAGACATTTCATATTCACATTGTTAGAGCACTGGAAGAGCAGGTTGGAAGACATAATGGCTTTTTGTATCAATGAAAAATGTAGTTATTGCAAGTATTAATAATACAGTAGCTGTAAACAGGATCTTTGTTGTCCATGCCATTTGGGTTTTAACTTGCTAAAATGACTTTATTATATTTTCCAAAAGCTTTTTATTGTGAAAATGTTGTATAATCAGAAGCTGGAGAACATGGTTGGCAATTCAACCAGATTTATCTTGTACATACACATAAGGACATCCTGTAGTTGCTATAAATTCAACGTATTTCTGATTAGTGTATCTTTATTTTCCCCTTCTCTTGTGTTTCTGCAGCCCATTTATTGTTCTGTATGTGCTGCTATTTATCACAAATCTGTCATCACAGGTTTCATTATAAATGAGGGCTTGGGTACCAGTATACTGTACTGTACAGTGTCATCAGGCACTGTGGCCCCCTGCGAGAGCGCCAGATGCCACCTCTTTCCCACACTGACAGTTAAGGTAGACCAGGTTGCCAGAATAACAGAAATCAAAACACCATTTTGCTCAGTAAGTGGGTTTCAGATCCAGTAAAAACAGCATTAACTTAATTCTTGTTTAAATTTATATTAAAAATTTTACTTTATAATGAGTAAATGGAGTTTTATGCACAGACTTTACTTTAAGTCCCCCAATTAAGCATTTATAAGCAGTATACAAACATGTAATAAATGGTTAATAACACACTACAATGTAGTTATAAGCAGCTATAGGACATTTTTAAGTGTTTATTAATGTACAGTATTTGTCAGAAATGATAACTTCTCCAAAGACGAAGACTATATTATTACTATATTGTCATTAATTGTCTGTTTATACACAAGCCACCACAACTACATTATAATGAATTATTAACCATTTATTAAATGTTTATATACTGCTTATACATACTAAATAAGAGGACTTACAAGAAAGAGTTAGTTTTTATTATTGTGTCATAGTAAATACAACTCATACATTCATATAAGCTGCGCATACATTTTCAAACAGTACAATAATAAAGTCAAAAATAGATGGATAATATTTTTCATAATCAAATCTTCACGCCTCCACTGTCTACAACAAAATTCATAAATCAATGGGAAAAATATTTTCTATATAATACTTCAATACAATACTTCAAGTCCCTCTTGCCTTCTTTTCAGGCTTTTGAGACAAAGTTTTGTCGAGCCATTTCATGGAAAATTAACTCTCTTAAATCTGCATAGTTTGTACAAAACAGCAGTTATACATATACAGTGTAGTTGGTTTATCTTTTGAGTAGCCATGTGTGTGTAGCCGGTATTCTTCTGTATGATTTCCACAGATACAGTGTTAGTTAAAGCTAACAAGGCTGTGAGTGATGGATGAATTATGACTCCACTCCAGCGACTCCACACCAGGACTTGGATGTTCCTCATTACTCTGCTGGGCTGCGCTGAGGGGAACAGAGCTCCATACACACACATACTATATGCACACACACCCACACACACACACACACACACACACACCATGGGGAGGAAGTATAGCCTGTGACGAAGAGAAGAGTCCGCAAAGAGAGCACAGAGAGTGTGTGGAGAGTGTGAACAAGGGCTTGAAGAGTTCCGTGATGTGACGTATGGGCCGCTGCTTATGTTGCTGGTTTGTGTGACGTGTGTGGAGAAGGTGTTTGGATACCTGTTTGCTGCTTTCATTTGTGCCGAGGAAGGGATGGCTGATCTGCTGAGAAACTTTTTAAACAGAGGTTTTGTAGGAAGCTGTCATGTAAATGTATGACTGAGTAGCCTGAATATAGGTGATGTGTTGCTATTTATATGAGTTGAATGTGTGTGTTTGATGGTGATTGTTTTGTTGTTACTGATAGATACATTTGATTTCATGTGAAGTGGCTAGTTTGTGTTTGTGATCTCACTGTAGTGTATGAGAAGTGTGTGTACGCATGCTACTGTGCGGTTATCACTACTGGTGCTGTCTTGTCAGATGCGTGTATGATGGTGTGTGTGTGTGTGTATGTGTGTGTGTGTGACATTCTTATGCTTGGTCTATGTGTGTGAAGTGCTGCGCTAGGGTGTGTTGTAGTTGATCTGTTTGTGTGTTTGTGGTTACGTATGCGACAGTATGTGCCGGGTAGCGTATGCATGAGTGCGTGTGTGTCGGGGCGATGTACCGGCGTTCACCCTGTGCCAGAGGAAGGGTTCATTTTGACTTCAGTGAGGAAGTCATCAGGAAACTCCACGCCACCAACCACGGCCATCCTTCTCACAGGTTAGGACACATGGATAATGACACAACCACACGCACACATTGACATGCTGTCTCACACTTAAACAGAAAGATTCCGGTGCTTTTGATTCTGTCCTCGCAGTGTTTTATCTGGTGTCAGTTTTGAGGTTGTCTTTTTCACCTCTGACTCCGATTTCAAAACAGTTTCTTCCATGTAAAGTTCAAGAAGCTCTTCACTAAGTTGTTTAAGTCTTGTAGTGTTTCTCAGAGTCCAGTTGGCTGTGTGTGTATCCAGTATACTGTATGGGAAGTCTTACTTCCTATTTCCTATACATTAAGCAATCCTCTCATGTGTTCCTCATCATTACAGTAATCCTCAGCTGGAATGTGGTTCTATGTGGTTCACATGTTTGGGTTAGAAAATCCATCTTAAGTAGATTTTATGGTTTCGGGGTGCAACAGTTTTTGCAGAGTAATGTTTTGAACAGGTTGCATGCTGCGTTACTGCGTCAAGAGAGTCAAGTAGTTTGCCATGCAAATAAGTCTGGAAATGCTGGGATGAATTTGTTTATTATCACTACTTCTTTTTTTTAGCCACAGTGCGATCATAGTCTGGTCTGTGAGACATAATGACAACCAGAATACCCGAAGGATATATCTAAAAAAAAAAAAAAAACAATCATGACATTGAAGGGTCTCCAATCGTCTCAGCCTTTAGCAACTCTGGTAAATTTGACTTTGTTGCCAAGCAATATTTCCTTGTCTGATCATATTAGTTGATGTTTTGAACATCCACTCACACCAGTGTCTAACTCTTTCTACATAGTCATTACTGGGTATGCCTACCAGAGCCAACACATTTACCTAAAACAGTGGTTTCCAACTTGGGGGTCAGGGGGTGCAAGATAAATCTGAGGAGATGCAAGATGATTAACAAGCTAAGAAAGAAGAAAAAAACTTTCTTTTTGCGTTTCCTCAAATCTTTGCTTTTTTTCTTGTCAAATACTACAAAGTTTTACATTAAACATCACATTTTTTATTGAACTCAGACATGCAGTTCATGCAACCTGTGACAGGGGGTCTTGAGTAGGCATGGCTTGGCTATAAAGGGTCACAAGCCAAAAAGGTTGGGGGCCGGTGACTTAAGTGTTTCATATTGTTTAAAGGGTCCGCTCACCCCAAGTACAAATAAAATATATTTTCCTACCTACACCAGAAGTATTGAAACATCGCCAAGACTTACTGCATGGCTCAAAACCATATGTACAGATAAATAAGAAACTATGATTTTTTCCTTTGTAATGTCAATCATGTAATGTAACTGTTGTAGTATTTCTGCACCACAGCGCTCCTTTGAAAATATTTTTGGTGTTATTATCCTTAAAGCAGCATACGGCACCAGAGGACAGACATTTAAGAACGGAATGAGTTGGGAAAGAGTGAGAGTTTTGGTAGACTGGATGGGACGACCCGACACTGATGTTGTGTCGGAGATAACCATGTGAAGAGCCTGGTCTGGACCTTAGCCAGCAGAAAATCCAGGACGCCGCATAGTAATTTTATTTAAAAGTTCATGACCTGCTCTGTTTACACTGATTAAATGTCCTCGAAAGCAAGAGGAATGACAAATATATGCTACTCTAGGAAAAACACAATCTACTGTATAGGAATTAACTTTAATACATTGTCACATTACAGTATAGAAGACAATCACGTATTTTCCTTGAAAGCTATCATCAGAGCAAAAATGCATTATTATCAAACTTGTGTAATATCTTTTTTCGACATAAATAATCCTGAATTCATGATGTCTGTGCCATCATTTGAACCCTTAATGGAAAACTAATTCCTGCCCTCATGAGTGTAATATTGAGTGTAATAGAAGGTAGCCACAATTTTATTTTTTATACAACTGTTAAGTGCCATTTCTAAGAATGTGGTTAAATTAAGTTTTGATAGAACTACCATAACCTAACCTTAGTTGAGAATGAAAATAAGCACCAAAGAAAGCTCGAAATAACCAACTTTGATGCTAACATTGATTGCAGCCTTTTTTTTTTTTTTTTTGAATGTTCAGTGAGTCAGGGAAGAAATAAACCAGTGTGAAAAACTAGGCTGGGTCTCACCCCAGGAGGACTGTGGGTATTCTGGATCAGCTGGAGACGCATCAGGCTGCTGGCTTGGACTGTTGCAAGGTTTAGGGGACATCACACAATGAAATAGAGACACTACAACAGCTTATTAAAATACCCAACAACATAAGGTTTACTGAGCAATTTTGGTGTCATGTGATCTGTCATTTACTAATAGTTTTCTCAACATGCATAAATGTAATGCTAAACGTTTATTTCTTTTAATCTTTTAAAACAAAGTAGTCCTGATGGCAAAATGTAATTTGTAATTATGGAAGTGTGCAGACGTTGAGCTCTGGAGAAGTCGGGCAGCCACCTCTGGTTGGGTGGGTTCCACCTCTGTGACTGAGGGTTTCCTGTGGAAAGTACTGGACTATACTAAAGAAAGCAGAAGTACACAAATGGTGTACTGTACTGTACTGTGCTGCGTGTTTGAATCATTAGACAGGTAGACGAAGCCTGTGTGAGTGCTGGGGGATAATTACTCCATGACCGCTTCCTCACACTGGTGTGTGCGTTGTAAATGCATGTGCTTTTGTTTGTACATAGCCTGCAACATATTTACACATAAGCAGCTGCCCTGTGCCCTATATGGTATGTGGGTGTGCATGAATTAGCCTATATACAGTATGTGTGCCAGGGAGTGTTTCTCACATGTCCAGTTAGGACAGATAATCTCCTGGAGAGATGAGCTTGACTAAATATTTGCACAGTGACCCGGATTCCTGTGGCATAATAACAAAGATCACAGCTCCTTTTATCCATACAGATTGTTTTCCTGGGTTCTGGGTTTTATGCTTAAAACCAGACGTTCTCCGTAATATAATGTGTACAAATAAACAAATTAGACATCATTCACAGATATTCTGCTATCTGAGTAATACGCTACATAGGGAGTCTTTTAGGGCAAAGGAGAAGAGCAGCGTTTCCTGTAACATGATTGTAATTGGTCACAACAAAAACACACAAAAACAGTGTGGTTTAAATAGAGTTTTTGAGTCACAGCTTTTGGCAAAATAACCCTAAACCGCCTGAAAATATTGTCCATATCTGCTGTAAACTGCAAGAATTTCAATCCAACACTATGTATAATTAAACAAAACAAAACTGACCCCGAGGCTGCTCTTCAGCTTCATCTTATATTTCGTTACATGTTAAATAGCTGTCAGCGTTTGAAAGCAGATTTCTTTTCACTTTGGTGACCCATTTTCCTTTTGCAGCGCAGGACTTTGAATAACAGTGTTTTGTGCTTGCTTGCCCATGGGTGGGGTGCAGCACTGTGTTGTAGAGTTTGTGGTTCAGCAGTATTTAATTTGCAGTGCACTTCACTTAACAGTGTAACATGTTGTTATGGAGATGGATACACAGAGAAACGTGGCGAGGACTCGTAAGTCTGCCATGGTTATGTGGTCGGGGCTTTTGATTTCTGAAGGTCCAAAGTTGACATGAAGTGGGTTTGATGATGATAAGGGTGATTGTTTCAATTGAGATAATGACGATGATGATAAGTGATAATACCGATGGCTGGGAGGATCACACGGATCAAGAAGACGGTAACTCTAGGGCTGGTGATGATGATGATGATGATGATGATTGGGAGCAGGGTGGTAGGGGTTAAGATGATGGTGCCAAGCATGAAAACAAAATGCATTTATGTACAGTGGTGGAAGAAGTATTCAGGTCCTTTACTTAAGTACTAATACATAAGGGACACAAGATAAATCTGAGGGTTTGTTGTGTAGGGTTTCCTACACAAATTTGTATTAATTTTTGTGACTTTTTTTTTTTTTTGGATAACTTGACCTCTTTTGACCTGGAACAATTAGGAGAAATCACACTTTGGTGGAACTGCTAACAACTCATAGACACCTGAAACAAGACGAGGAGCCCCACGTACACACTGACCTATTGTCAGCAATCACAAGCCAAAAAAGGTTGGAAACCACTGGTTAAATCTCAAATAAAGCACTGTATTTTATAAGCTTATCACATATTTTTCAATGTAAAAATCTTAATCTGAAAAGTAGCTGTCAGATAAATACTTCCATATGAAATGTAGTGGAGAAGGATGAGTAGAAGTATAAAATTGCATAAAATGGAAATACTCAAGTAAAATAAAGTACCTCAAAACTGGAAATACGTAGTTACTTTCCACCACTGGTTATCTGTCCATCTTCCTAAAATAATTTGCTTTACTGAATATAAAGTTGTGAGTTTTATGGAGTTGCAGTTCCAACACACAGAGAGAAGCCAGGGACTGTGACCGCGAGTAGCCTGACTCTGTACAGACCAGGGAATGTAATGGAAAAGAGATGCCACACTGCAATTTGCCAGCCCAGGAATGTTTTTTTTTTTTTTAAAGCAGCGTCCTGCGAAGTTTCTCTGTTTTTCACACTGTCTTTGCTGTCTGTCAGTTTTCACTCATATTGTCTTTGTCTTCCTCCCAGTTAAAAGTACATTTCAGTTCTTCTCCTTTAGTTCAAATAAGTGTCCATCACTCTGTCACCCGCTGCTATACGTAATCTCTCACTTCACCCACACACGCACAAACACAAACACAAACACAAACACTAAGCCGCCCGTATCCTGTTCCATCATCATCACCATCATCATCATCATCATCATCATCGTCGTCATCATCATCATCACACCTTTAGGCCAGTTCTGCTTTGTGTTTTCTGACATCATGTGAGGCTGTGTACTTAGACTGTAAATGATTTCTAAATGAGAGCATCTGCTAGATGACTTTGTTCCTGAATGTGCATCTATAATGACTTGGCGCAAGTCCCGATTACGTTAGTGGCCTAATTTTTATTAATAAGTGCTGGATCTAGATGGATTTCTGAGTTTTCGGTCGCAGATTGTAAAAGGCCAGAGGACATGTTTGATTCCCAGCATGGTTTTAGCTTCTTTTTTTCTTTTTTTTAATTAAAGGTTTATGGGCATAATTCTGGAGGTTCATGTTTTCATTAGTGTGGTTTGCAGGGCAGGAGAATAGATTCCTCCATTGAATTGTCACAGTTGATGCAATTTAGCAATAAATAGTGCCACTTTGGGGCAGTGAGAAACAAAATGCAATATGGGCCAGAGCCAACAAAGTTTTACATAGAATGAGCGTTGTTTAAGTTGTATTTATAGTTGTGGGTTTAAAGAGCCTTTTCGGAGCCTCCTCAAAAATGTAACTACACATCAGGGCTGCAGAGATACCACGGCTTCCTGTGTTTTCTCCCACAAGTTTCTGATGCTGGTGGAGATTGTTAATATTGAAGACAATGCTGAGAAAGTTGAAGAAAGACCCTGTAATCTGCAGCTTTTCAGTAACACACATCTAGCAAACACATCCCCACTGCAAACCCTCTGCTCACTGTGAGTGAATGAATGTAAACACAGTGATTGCACGGCAGTAGTTACCTGGATATAACTCCACTTCTATAACTACATGCATAGCCCACCGTCACTCTGTGTCACGAAATGAATGAAAGTATGTGAACACAGTTACTTGAATATAGTAATTAGAGCAGGATACGGCCTGATCATGTACAATACATCTGGCTAGTGTTGTGGTGGTGCTATCAATGGGTGAAATCTGAACCTAACATACCATAGTTCTTTATGGTGGGACTCCCCTTAACCCTCTGCAGCAAGAAGAAATCCAGCTTTAGGGATCCTATCCATGGATATATTCAATATATTTTTAGATTTTTGGTGAAAATCTGGAGGTGAGGCAAGTAAAAGCCCATCATTTCATTCTGACGTGATCAATTTTCAATGGTCTTTGTTTAGATGGTGTGCAAACTGAGTTTTAGCACTAACGCAATACCTTCACATTGCATCATTTGAAATGAATCAGGAGTTGAGCAGCTTTAAACATTCCCACTGTGGGTGACAAGATAAATGTCCTTTTAACATTTAGATTTGATTGAGTCCCTGGTTGTTAAAGTCGATCCCTTTGCTCCAGTAGAGTTTTATAAGTTCATGCGTTGGGAAATGTCTGCTTCAGCGTGTGCATGTTTAGACTAGCTCGGGTAATGAAACTATTTATAGATACTTCTGCTGCAGATTCATGTAAGGAAATCTTACTGCGATCCTTTGGATCATAAAATGTAGCTGCTATTTTTGCTTGGTCTGATGGGATCGCTCAATCAGCTCATCATCCTTGTGGGGCATTTCAGAGCTCTGGCACATTTCACCGAGCCGGCTGGTTAGACAGAAAGGTCTTATTAAGTTCCACTGCTTGTCCCAGGCATCTCTCCGTTTTCTTCTGCAGCCCCGAACTTTTGCAAGGATTGTTTGAAAATGTTTGTCCCCAATACAATGTAGTGATGCAGTGGAACAGATGTTTTTTATCTATTATATTTCAAGCCGCAAGATTGTTAGCATTAGTGGAATTGCTCATTTATTGACAGAACAAAATCCAATTCAAGCGTGTGTTGAAGAAATAATATTTAAACTTTGGCTAACACTAGGACAGACAGGAGGTGTTACCATGGCACCTCTGTTTGCACAACCTGACAGACAAATGGTCACTGGTTTCCCCTCACCATAACACACAGGAAGGAAGAGATTAATTCAAAGTATAAGAATGCTCTTTCTCTCCCTGTATGTGACCCTCTGTGACTCTGTCTTTTTTTTAAAGCACAAGTATCAGTTTCTTCTTCACAGACTGTGGCCAAATTTGAGTTGTAGTCTCTTTATTTGTATTTTAGCTTACTCAGGTGAGCAGCGAGTGTTTTTTATGATGTACGACAATTCAACAGTTAAAGTAAAAGTAAGAAATCCCCAGTAAACACAGATTTTGTGATTTGCAGAAGAAAAAAAAAAAAACATTTTCATTTTTAAGCAAAACAGTCCAAAATTTGCTGGTTTCAGCTTCTTAAATGTGAGAATTAGATGTTTTTTCTTGTCATACATGATAGTAAACAGCTTTGGATTTTTATTCTGTTGGTCAGACAAAACATTACATTTGAAGACATTTTTCACTATTTTCTGACATTTTATAGACACAACAATCATTAGATGAATCAATATTGAAAATAGTCATTAGTTGCAGCCCTGATATTGTCATATTTCATATCAGACTATGCCCCATGCTCCAGAATCTATCTCAGGACTATTTCACACCCTGTGTATCCCGACACACCTGACCTACAGTCACATGAATCAACACGCAGGATACTGAGTTGTCCTGCTCTACCAGTAAATGAGACTCAAGCTACTGGCCACTGACTGTAAACCTGAAACAGCACTGTTTTCTTTGGCTTGGGAAGTGGAGTCATTTCCCCTGGGGGAAAAAAAAGCACACAGTATTTCTCACAAACCTTTTTCCCACCTCCTTTGCTATCTTCACTTCCTGTTACAGAACTTTAAATGAAAACTCTTCATTAAAAAATTAAAAAAAAGGTTGTTTATTCAGGACAGAGGTTAGTCTGTGTCAGAGAATCTGGATCCTAATGTCTGCTTTGTCAAAAATAACTGCAGACCTAATAAGATAATAATCTTTCACTTTCTAATAAGAAAACATATTCGTTTTTCAAAACCTGACAGTTTAACGGTTGTTCTTATTAAACAGTCCATTGGAGGGGTCCTTCTTTATAAAGCCATTAGTTAACAAACCGTTCATAAGAGGTGCATTAGAAAGTGGCATCTAAATAAAAAATGTAGGTATGGCTTTATTTTACAGGTCTGTGATTTGTTATTATTATTATTTCCTGGAAAGAACTCTAAAGAAACACTGTTCATCTGGTACACTTCCAATTAATTCATTCCAATTAAATGAGTCTTTAGGTCAGCGCACGGCAGGTGTATGTGCAGTTTGTCTTCATGCAAGCATATAATCCAACATATATGAAGAATAAGGTTTCTTATAACGAATTAATAATGAAAAGTATTTACTTGACTTTTTAAAGAAGTCCTCTGGAAGTCAACGGCTGCTTTTATACACAACACAGTAAGAGACTAAATAATAGACTCATAACTTTTACTCTGTTTTCCTTTCAATTAGTACCAAATTAGATTGTTTTTTCCAGGAAATTATTATGAATTTAGAAGGGGGAAAAAACAACCTCTAAAGTAAATCTTTGTATCAGTCAATTATCCCAAAATTAGGCCGCTAGATTTGTTCTTGTTCATACTTTACTAGTATTATTGATATGCATAAGCATTACAGACTGTCATGGCTCTCAGTTGAAGCCGGATTACATTTTAGTCAGCTTGTTTTCATGGGAAAAGTTATATTTACTTTCAGCTTTATTAAAGTACTCCGGCCAAACACATACATATCCCACTCGGTATGTGGATAAGTGGCAATTAGTTGTCTCTAGAGCCAAGAATAACCTACAGTTATGTAGTATTAGAGAATCAACAAGTGCTTATGCTTTTAAGAAACAAATGTAGATGTTCCTGACGCAGACTATGACTGAATACATGCGTCTTCATATCTGATATTGTCATGACTTTTATGGATGAAACAGTTGGTTGTATTGTTGGTATTATTAGCTGTCATTTGTGTGTGCTTTGTGGTGCATTATTTGCCCTGATTTTGTACATAAGTAGGCAATTTGAACCACTTATCCGTCACTAAGTCTATCATCCTTTGGGCAAGTCCATCAGTCAGTCAGATGCAGCTGGATCATGGGAAAGGAATGTCGTATCATCATAGCAAATCATTTTAGGGTCAGAGGGAGCACTTCCTGATTGCTTTAGTGAAGCATAACACCAAAAACATTACTGACTCATCCTATATGGCATCATAATGGTCATGATTAGCCAGAAAATATGTCCATCCACAAGGAATTCCTAGGAATAAGTGTCCTCTGTAGGATACAGATGTCATGTAAAGCCACGTAAACACAGCTGTGCATCATGAAATCCGGTGACGCTTTGATCCTTTTCTACCCCCATTCACACATTGTCAGATTCCTTAAAGTCATGCTAGTTTGACTCATTATTCTCCTTCTACCTAGGAAGCTCATAATTGCAATAAAGCATTTGGCCTCTGGTTGTCCTGATCTCTCAGCAGCAGTTTGAATAAACAGTCCTTGCTCTCATCCTGTCTCTGAACAGAAGACATGCTTCTGGTCGACAGAGCAAGAACTTGGATTTAGCAATTTTTTTTTACATTTGTTTATGTTTACATCTAGAGTAGATGTGAGAGTGTTGATGTCCATGTTGCTCTGTACATGAACTTCAAAGAGAAAGCATGGGAGACTGGGTATGAGTGAGAATGGTTTCCCAGACAAATGTGCTAATCCACTAAACCACCAGGACACCCCATTTCATAGAAAAGGGTCTTTGTTCCCAAGGTCTGTCTTTGTGTTCTTCCTTTTCGAAGGTTAAATTCTTGGACATCCCTTCTTTGTCCTGTTAAGTAAAACAGAGTAAAAACACAGCCGCAAGATAAATGTGCTTATTTTTCCCTTTCAGTAATTACAGGAGACCATTACAGAGGAGTTAGATAAGCCTGTTTGTTTTGTTTAGTTTGTAACCATTCTGTAGTTAAACATATAACAAAAATTATCAAAGCTCAGAGGTCTATTTAGTAGCTTTTTGGAGTCTCACAGTCTTCATTCAGCAAATAGAGCTGTAGAAAGAGATGCAGCTGAAAGTTCAGAAAAGCTAGTAAGTGGACCTTTGATGTTTTCGATGACGGATTTTGTTACATATTCCGTTTCCAAAGGTCAAGAATGAACTTCCAAGATCAAATAGTTAAACATAATTAGCTAGTTAGTGCTACCTGGGGACCAAACAAGACACAAACACTGGCATCAGACAGTCACAAGAGAGTCATAAGACTGTCTGTGTTCAAATGTTTTAACAATAATATCCTCAAATGTTGGTGTTTAAAGTGCAGCTCAGTGCAGTTTAGAGACAGCGGCTTTGTAGTCTGAATGTCAGTCGATGGATCTGTTATTAGTGAAGGCTTCTTGATTGAAGTTGCAGTATTAGAACTAATGTTTCGCTTGCTGGTTATGTTCTTATATGAGGAAAAATTAGTGAAAAGCATCTGCATGTGTTGTTGATCAAGATGCTTTTTTAACCACAGCACCTTAGTGATTTTATTTCATTGCATCCCCTCCCTCGCTGCAGCATAACTGCATATTTAACAGGGTTTTTAATACAGGGATTCAGATGTTTATTCTTCAGTTCTTTTATTTCATGACACATTATTAGAAATGTGCAGTAATAAAAAAAAAAAATGGAAATAAATCTTATGGGACCCTTTGTGAAGGCACCCCAGCTTGGTGTGGCACCCACTTTGGGAACCATTGCTATTGTATATTTGTAATATTTGTTAGTGTTGAATCAATTAGTCAATCAACAGAAACAATTTTGCTTATCATTTTAGTCATTTATCAAGCAAAAATGCCATTTTCTTTAAAGATAAAAATGTGGCACAATTTACAAAAAATTGCACATAAAATGTCTTTTGGACTGTCGGTCAAACAAAACAAGTCATTTGAAGATGTTACTTGTGTCTCAGACATTTTGATTGGCATTTTCACTTTTGTCTGATAAATTATAGACCAAATGATTAACCAGTTAGTTGATGGTTAAAAATAAAGCCGTACATCCAACGGAGTCAACCATTTAACCACCTTTGTGAGTCAAAGCACAAAGTATATCAAACTACAAAGTGTACTTCTGCTTCATTCTTCTTTACTAGCGGCCTCACTGATGAAATTAACTTAACCAGGGGCTAAACTACCTGACCAGCATGACCTCACTAACAGCATGAAGCTATTCTTATTCTTATACTTGGACGTGAGTCATCAGCCCTCTCTGTGTACTCTCACGAGTATTTCAGTTTTCTGCTACTTCTACTCTACTACATTTATTTGACAGCTATAGTTACTGGTTACTTTACAGATTCAAATTTTGCGTACAAAATGTATGATGGGTTTATAAAATATGATGCCTTAAACTGTTCAACCACATATAAAGTAGTTACAATTTACTTCCCCATTAATGCATCAATATAATGTAAAATAATATCATAATAATCAGTCACAGGGGGCATTTTTCTGCATGATTAGTACTTTTACTTTTGACACTTTAAGTATAGTTTGCTGATAATACTTCTGTACTTTTACTTAAGTAAGGTTTTCAATGTAGGACTTTTACTTGTATTTTTACACTGTGGTGTTGCTGCTTTTACAGAAATAAATGGTCTGAATACTCCTTCCACCACTGACCATGTGCCTGTGATTTTGAAACTGGTTTGTAAACTTTGTTCTATATAACTTCACGTATCTCATCCATCTTACCAGTCTCTTGCCTCTGCATGGTGTCAAAAAATCTAAATTCTTGAGAACAGTCTTGGCACAAAACACAGAGTATGGGTCTTTGCTTTCAGAATGGAAAGCCTTGTTATGACCTGCAGTCATTTCCTGACCCTGTGGAAATGTTATCCTTTAGAATTTCCTTGGTATTTTATCTGCAAAGGAAGTTAATGTGAAGCTTTCTACCTTTCATAGAAAATAAGAGAAAAACATCAGACGGTTGTGCGATGTGTATGTTGTGGATAACTAGACTCACCTGCACTGGCTCCAGAATTAGTCGTCTCTGCACGTGATCACAACACACAAAGCAGTGGACTGACCTGAGGGCGGAGCAGTGAAGCATTCAATGCATGGTGCATAGTGCAAGCATGCATGTAAAAGGTGCACATGCACATTTGTGTTCATTCTTTTTTTATTTTATTTTTTTTACAGTATTTCAGTGCATCATTGTGACACATTTAGAAACTGAAATTTGAACAGGAAGTTAGGCACAGAAAGTGCTTTGCACTCATCGTAGTACCACGTCATAGTAAGTACCACAGAAAAAGCTGCTGAATTCCTCTTCCTGAGGCTGCAAGAGCACCGAGCTTGAAACGCATTGCAATCCAGAGTAGCTACAGATCCAAGCCTTTTCTACGTTCTGCATGCCATTGAATGCCTGTATTTGCGCACATATTTAGCATATTAAACATTGTCACATTTCTCTATTTGACGGCTCCCTTTCTTTTTTCTTTGTATTATTACTGACCCATTTGGGAAGCCTTATTAAACTCTTCTGTGGATTTTACGTCCACATAATTCAACATAAACACAGTTTATTTCAACATGTCACACTAAAATGTAGGCCTGCTGTATCAATAGTGGCCTTGCAGTACAGATACTTTAACAAAAGATTTCTCTTACTGTATCTGAATTTAAGTCATGTTTTAGCTGAAACACCATTTTACAGCTTTCTCGCTCTGAAGGAATCAGCAGCAAAGCTTTTAACAAACACAAGACGTGGATGACACATTTCACCAATGTTACCTTCTTTCCATCAATCCCTGATCAATCTGATCATTTATTTTTTGACACATTAAGGTATTACTTGGTGTGGTAATACCTCTCTCCACTGGGAGGAGACTCGGGTTTTCAGAATAGGGACTTCTGGCTGTGTCAAGGTCAAGGTGTTATTTAATTATTATTGATCTATCTATTTATTTTCTTTATTATAAATAGTTTTAAGGGCTGAGAGAGCCAGAGCACATGCATTTCATTGCATTCGAATGTACATGGTACTTTTTAAGTGTATATGACAATAAACTTGAACTTCATCTGCCACATTTGCGCATATTTTCAAAAAGCATCTTAACTACTGCTACTGTAACTTGTTTTCTTTTGTGTTAATCTTGGTCTAATTAACTTTAGATTTTCTGGTTTATGCACTTTGAGCCCCTTTTGTATTTATTGTCTTATCCGTTTCGTTTATTTCCTGTTTTTCTCCGTTCTGTAAAGCAATTTGGATCTACTGAAAAATGCTGTACATCTAAAGTTTACTTACACTGCGTCAGCCTGTCTGTGTTTTTATTTGTACTACAGATTGAGCCTTTAGCTCGACCCAGATTCCCATCATTTGTATAAAAAAAGACCCCTTCGCCTTTCACTCACTTCTCACTCGCTGGAGTAAAAAAACATTCGAATTCCCACCCGTCCACTCCCATATGTCCTACAAATGGTTCAATGGTTGGTTTTAATGAGTTGGCACAAGGGCCTGCACTAAAGCACACAATCCATGTGCAGTGAAACATAATATGTACCGTACATGAAGCAGTAAGTCAGGACATTTGAGTGTAGGGGTGCAGCAGCAGCCAGTTCATGAGAGCTTTTACACCTACACATTGTCTGGTAGGTCTTTCCTTTGGAAAATCTTCTTGCACAGATGAATTGATGCATTTTACATTCCAGATTTCATCATAATAAACAGAAGAGGAGCTGGGTAAAAACCTTTCCACAGACACTGGATATTTTGTTGGAGTTTTCAGTAATTATTATGTTTTTCTCTTGTTTAAAGATCCCCTCCAGACTTGTTTAATATAAAAATACTATTTGAATCAAAGTTTCTGTGAACTAATTAAAAAAATATTTAAAGCTCTCTCCAGAATCCAAAATCTATAAATATGCAAATATTTTCAAAGAAAAAAGTCCATTCTTAATGTTCTGTACTGTATGTGTGCTGGAGGTTTTCTGGAGGTTTTTCAAGTTTTCCCGTCACACTTGTGTAAGTTGCACAAGTGGCTTTCAAACTAGTTGTAATGTCACAATATCCTGCTCAAAATCATGTTTTGAACTTTTCCCCCTTCAGCAGATGAATGTGAAAACAGCTTTCTAGTGTCAAACTCTGCACGTACGTCATTCTGCACAGTGAAGGTCAAACATCAAAATGAAGTAACGATAAGCAAAACAACTTTTTGAGTGGAAAGGGACTTTTAGTTTGTAGTGTAACCACCACCCTTTCTGCTGGTGTGTGTTTACTATACAGTAAGGGATGTAATGACCATCAAGGCAGAACAGAGTAATAAAAGAAAGCAAACTACAGTGAAAAAATGCATGGAAACATATGTCACATGCACAGTTTGTTTGAAAAGTGATATCTGGGAAGATGCACCACAGCCATACAGCCTCCTCCTCTTTGATGATGTCTTAGACCCACCTCTTCCTTCACCCGTTCCTCCACTTCCTCCTCCTCATGAATGTAGGAGCCTCAGTCTCACTAATTTCCATCGGTGAATGAACACTGTGCACTCTCGCATGTCACTCTGCCCTTTCTTGCCCGGTTATGTCAAGTCTATTCATGTTATGCATGTATGTGTGCATCTACTGTACATAATTATGTGTGTGTGACTGCATCTTATCTCTTAAGGGGATGTCCATGTACTTGTGAAAGAATTGCTCTTCCTCGTTCCTCTTGCTCATTCATTAAAACCCAATCCAGTCCACAGAGTTCTCAGTAATGAAAACAAAATGTTTTCAGAAAAAGATAGAGTCAGAAAGACTTAATGTTATTTTAATGATATGTTGAAGGTCAGAATAGGAGTGTTCAGTGGCAAAAAAACTTCTGATGAAATTACAGGGAAGCCAAAAGCACTTACTGTAGATTAATCTAAAAGTTTAGTTTAGTTGACATTCTTATTTTCTTATCAGGGTATTTCCATAAGATATTATTATGTTTGAGCTTAATGCTACCAGAAAACCTACAGTAGGTTGTCTTGAATCTTAAAACCAGCTCCAGCATTCTCCTATCTGGAAACATTTTTATTTCTCTCTGCTTTATTATTCTATATATTCTATATAATATAGACTCTAAGCTTCACATTACTGGAAAAAGAAAAAGCTAAAATGAAAAATTAACGTCTCGAAAAACTGTGTGTTTATCTGTTTTCAGTTTCGATGTGGAGAATGGCCCGTCTGCCAGCTGCAGCCCTCTGGACCCCCAGGCCTCCCCCGGCTCTGGTCTGGTCCTCCACACCAACTTCCCCGGTCATAACCAGCGCAGAGAGTCCTTCCTCTACCGCTCTGACAGCGACTACGATCTGTCACCCAAGTCCATGTCACGAAACTCCTCCATCGCCTCTGAACTGTAAATAGAAAACATGCAAATTCGCACAGCATGTACACATGCACATGAACAAGTACTGTTTGTTGTACATGCCAGAGTTAGACAGAGAGATATAGAAGAGATAGAAAGATAGAGATAGAAGGGTAGCAGCAGGGTTGCAAATACACATTTCTAGGAAGATGCACATTCCTTTATATGTAATGGATACATACATACATTTAAATCAATCTAGCAAATAACAAATTAGGATAAAATGCATTATTGTGCTTTCCATAATGGTAGTTTAAAACAAACCACAAATGCTATGTATTGTTAATGCACTAACCCTACTTTTTAGTTTCCTTAAATAGATACTTGCTGACAGATAATGTTGTATTGCCATCTTTACTACAAAGCGCTGTGGTCAAAGGAACCTTTTTCAGCCCTGAGTAGTGTCTGCAGGTATCACTTTAAGGCTGCATACAGCCCTAACAACCTTACCAATAAGGTAGGGCAGCGTTTATATAGTCTGAGAGGCAAAACTGTGGGCAAAAAAGTTCACCCAACGAACCACTTGTGTGCACACAGGACAGCTCAGATGAGTGCATCAATATTTTTATCTTCTATGGTGGTTGGAGAGTAAGACAACAGTGTTCAGAGAGACTTCAGTAAGAAAATCTGATCATGATATGATCATACAGTTACAGGACAAACAAATATATATTTATATATATATCCACTTAAATTGGTTTCACTAATTGTTGAAAATGTGTGCTTTTATGTTCAAATCGGTGTGTTCTGTTTTATCTGGCTGCAAGACAAATCTTCTCTGGGGGACAATAAAGTTCAAGTTGAAAGGTTGCAGACAGTAATACTGAATTATCACCCGTCCTAATTAAAATTAATTCAAGTTGAATCAAGCTTTAATTTATTAAAGGAGTACTTGTCAGAATTAATTGATTTTTTTTTCATAGTGGTGGCTGTTAATCCCCAGGCTGCAGCCACAGTCGCCCTGCTGTTATATTTACCATTAAACCACATCACTACATGTACAGCAGGCTTCAGTCGAGACTTTGCTGCTGCACTACTGCTCTGCCCCCCCCAATGGAAGATCTGACATTCGGTACTCTATAGTGGTTGGTGGGTTTAAGGAGTCCGCTACATGGCTCAAGATGTTGCATAACATGACAATGATTTAAGACCCACATAAGAGTAATTCAGTATTTTGCCCCTCAGCTTACAAAAACAGGTCACTCTTAGAGCTAAGTGCCTTACAAGGTTACATCCCATCGCAACAGAAGACTCCTTTTTGACCCATGACCATCCTCCCATACTCCTCTCCCTCTTTGGACTCCATCGCTTTCAGTTAATTATAGTAATGAGGCTGGCTGGGTCATTGCTTATTGTCTTACTTACCATCTTTGCTTTTAACCATGACGACGCTGGCAGGAAGCACTTACTAATACAACAGCAAAACCACAGATACAGTATTTGGTGTTTTCCGTATTTGAGGATGTTTCTCACCACCTCTCTCTCTTTTTGTGTGTGTGTTTCCAGACATGGTGATGACCTGATCGTAACGCCTTTTGCTCAGGTAAATGTCGTACTGTCTGTAACCCAAAATGAGTCTGATATTACCACTAAATCTTATTAAGCAGTGAGGGCTGTTAGAGTACAGTTGCTAACAATGATAAAACAAATGTAAATATATCAGTGCCTGAAGCGCAAAGTTCAAACAAGCATGTAATGTATAAAGGTATCGGTTTATAATGATTAACTCTATATGATGATGATGTACTCTGCGCTACAACTAAGCAGAAACTGTTAGAGAAAAATACAAAAGATTTAAGATAAATATGGTACAAAGGATCCTAATGATTATCTCCTCCTCTGCTTTTGTAGGTTCTGGCAAGCCTTCGAAGTGTGAGGAATAACTTCACTGTACTGACCAATGTCCAGTGTGCCTCCAGCAAGTAAGTGCTAATTAACTGAGACCAGCAGAGACCAGTTTTACGTGGCTTTCTTTCTCAAATAGTTACTTCAGTGTACCTGCTTTGAGTTCACGTTTGATGCAGTTTGCAAGTTTACAGACTCCGACAACATTAGGAAAATACATCTTATTTTATTACAAGCCATCATGGGAACCTCAAACGAGTATTATAAATCAAGTTAAAGTCCATTTTTGGGATTCATTTTTTAGATTCACTTGTGGCAGAGTGCAAAATGCATTTGCAGTTCCATTATTTTACCACAAGGTGGCGGTGTTGATCTTTAAACAGACTGAGGTGTGACATCACAGCTGTTTCCACCACTCACAGTTGAGCAGCTAAAGTAGTCCAGCAAACACACACAGCACATGCCTTGTACAAACTCACACACAAAAGAGACACAAAATTTTTAAACTTTTTAGAGTGAGTATTTAATACCAAACTGAATGTAACGTAACATTACAGTGATGCCAAAATAAAAGCAGGATTGTAATTTTAGAACCAGCATTCCTCTTTTATCTCTTGAGAAATTAAACAAATATTTTCCAACTATGTGTCAGTAAATTAAAATGCTTTATCAGGAATTGCTCTGTTGTGGTGAGACACAAACACAAACACAAAAATACACCCAGAGCTACTCACACAGATGGAATGCCTCATTGGTATGCATTTAAAGTATTTGTTGTCCCCACGACATTCATTCTGCACTGCTTCAGTGGCCAGCGTATCATATTTGTGTCTCACATATAATGAAGTAGAATTTGGAAAGAAATGAAAAGCATGACACAAGCACGTCCAACAGAAAACATAACACTAGTACTTCACATACTGTATCTGGCAAGAAAACTAAACCTGCATTTTATTCCAGGAGTGCAGGCGTATTGTATTCAGTAGTCAGAATATTATGTAGCTTCAAATGTAACATGGCCATTTTCAACTCAACGATGCCCACAATATGGTTGGTATCCTAGTTACAGAGCATGTTATAGTTGTTGTTTTAACTTTTCTGTTCTTTCTCAAACCAGTGCACTTCAGTTTCTATACCTATTTTCCATGCGTTAAGAAATTTTATAAAAATCACTTTCTAAAATGTTTGTCAGTGGTTTGCAAAGTAAAGCTATTTCCAAAGTAAATAAAGTTGTTTTTTTTACCAGTACGGTCTATGTAGTCCACCATTTCCATGAGTCTAATCTAAGGCAACTAATGATGATCATTATCAATTAATCTGCTGATTATTTCCTCTGTTAATCTATTAATCCTTTGGTCTATAGAAGGTCACAAAATAATGATAAATGTCCGCTACAATTTCCTGAAGCTAAAGATGACGTCTTCAAATTGCTTGTTTTGTCCGACCAACTATTTAAAAAACAAAGAAATTCAGTTTATAATAATATAAAACAGAGAAAAGCAGCAAATCTTCACAACCCAGAAGCTGAAACATTGGACTGTTTGGTATTTATGTTTGAAAAACAACATTAACGATTATTCGATTATCAAAATAGCTACTGCTTAATTTTCTGTCGATTGACAAATGGATTAACCGACTGATCCTTTCAGCTCTAGTCTAATGAAAGCAGCACGGCTCTTTAAAGCTGCAGCTGCAGTCTCCTTCAGCTTCACACCTCCGAACTGAGGTGAGACTGCAGATGCAGATACACTGAAAATATGTATGTAGGGCACCTTTCCCTCCACTCTTCATTGTGAAGGCTCATGTATGTGTGTGTGTATCAGTTTCTAAAGATGCTAAGAGCACTCTCCTCTTGCACAGGCTATATTAACAGTTTGCTGTATTGAATATCTGAGGCCTGTTTGACCTACATTCGGCTCTGACACCCCCACATAGACAAAAGCAGAGACACACACACAAGTACACAGGCATGGACCAACACATTAATGCACACATATTTTGAACTAATTCCACACAGAAGATTGTGCAGATGATCAATGAGTCCCTACTGAGAGGACTCTCCAGCTGTCACTCTCTCTCACACACACAAACACAGTGTGTTGTCCCTTCAAGATGCCACCTTTTCACTTCAATTATTCTGACAAGTCACTTTGTGTTTTTTATTTATTTTTTTCATTTTCATATATTTTGGGGGACATCACCCAGTACCACATACTACAATTTTTATAAGCTAGGCTGCAACGCCTGTCCCTGAATTGGCCTTTATACAAACACACACAAACAACAAGCAGTCATTGAGTCAGGACATTCACATCGAGGTTTTGACCATTCATTATAACAATTACACACATTTTAGTTTGGCGGTGTGGCTCTGCTTATGTGATGCTGTCCCTGAGCTCGCAACCCCCCCGGCAGAGACGTTAGGTGACAGAAACATGAACATATATCTAAAGAAAAACATTCACATGCAGTTAAATGTTAATGCAGGAGGAGGCTGGGGAGGTGCAGGGAGTTACGCTGCTAAAAGCACTGAGGGTGCAGAGCTCAGCGTCTGTGTATGCAGATAGAAGGATCAAATGTTTATAAGGACTGCCTACAGTAGTGTTACTGATATGACGTGAACACATGTGATTTGTTGGTATATAGAATGGTATATGAACAATATGTGTGCCTGCCTAAAGTACCACAAGGCTCCATTACAATAAAAATACCATAAAAACAAAACTAATAAAGGAGTTGGATGAGAAGCCAGGCTAGCTGTTTCCCCCTGTTTTCAGTCTTTATGATAAGCTAAGCTAACTTTCCGCTGGCTGCTAGCTTCAAATTTACCGTACAGACATTAAAGTGGTATCAATCCTGTCATTTAACTCTTGGCAAGAAAGTGAATAACCACATCTCCCAAAATGTTGGATTAATCCTTTCAGCTCTTACCGCACTGTGAGAAAATGTTATTCCTTATTTGGATGAACCAGTCCTTTAAAGATGAAGATTATAAACAGCATACTGTATATGTAGAATATTTTTGGTATTTTGTAATGTTTTTTTTCTGTCTTTCTTTCCTTCTTTCAGGAGGTCTCCTGCAGCAACAACTCAGCCTCCAATCACCAGAGTTTGTCTCCCAGGTAAGAGGCTCAGAGGAATGTCCTGCTACGTGTCTGACTTCTGTAAAGCTGTGTGAAGAACACGTCTTCTTTACCTATCTGGTTTAAATCTAGCTCAAACTTTCACCTGCCACCATTTTTCTTTGTTCTCATTATTCTCTCCTCCTCCCTCCCTCCCTGCCTCTCTCCTTCGTCTCGTCCTTTGCTCATGAACTGGCGTACGTGACGACTTTCACTTTTTTCGCCATCTGTCTCCAGCTCCAACGCTGTAGTCCAGACTATTTTGTCATCAAGCTCATTAACCTTGTTCTAGACAATTCAACTGGTAGTTAAGACAAACACTCATGTGCATGCAGACTCGCACTCACACACAGTATGGTTTATTGAAGCAGCTCACTCAAAGATAACAGAAAAACCTCCCTTTTTTTCTTTCATCACGTTTGATTTTAAGCAGCTGCGTGTGTGTGTGTGTGTGTGTGTGTGTGTGTGTGTACAGTATGTGTGTGCATGTACATGTCTATGCCAGTAAGAGGCAGTGTGTGAGTATGTGTGTACAAGCACAGATGACTTTATGAGCGCAACACACGTGAGTGTATGTGGTTGCAAAGTGTGTATTGCTTGTGAACCTTTTTTCTGTTTGAATTTCTCTGTGTGATACTGGGCTCTGTGTCTGCTCACTGGCTCAGCCAAGGCTGTTTGCTGCACACACACACACACACACACACACACACAAATACACAGAGACATAAAATAAATGTGGTAAATGTGGTTGCACACTTTGCATGCATTTGAATGTGTGTTTACAAATGCTTCCTTGCGTATCCTGCTTTTATGTGTGTGGACTTGTATTGCTATCTTTGTGAGTTTTAAAAGATCGTAGTGAGGACATATTTGCATTGTGAGGACAGACGAAGGACTGTTTGACGGTTAAGACTTGGTATCGGTTAAGGTTGGCGTTGGGGTTAGGCATTTAGTGGTGTTGGTTAAGGTTACAGTTAGGGGTTAGGGAATGCATTATATCAACAAGGGACCTCAAAAGTATTGAAAGACAAACGTGTGTGTGTGTGTGTGTGTGTGTCTGTGGGGTGTTGGTCTAACATCACACTGAAGTAGAGTAAGAATAAAGGGGTTTCTCTCTCATATTTAGCCACAACAAAACTAACATTTCCAAAAACAAAACTTAAAGCAGCTGTAATTCATATTTTTATAATAACATCAAGTGACAATGTGAAAACAATGTGAGAGACGTCGCTTGTAATGAACATACAGAGAATTATCACCTGGATCTGCTGCCCCTCTCGACTTCATGGAGCTTTATAGAGAGTTTCAGCTCATTGTTTAACTGTCTGGCCACAACTTTACTGTTTTGGTTCACTCTAATAGCGTCATGCAGGCAGCGGTTTTCAGCAAAAAAAAAAAAGAAAAAAAAAAAGCCCACTGTGCACTACCTGCTCAGCACCAAACAGCAGACAGGCACACTTAGCGTCTAGCTGGTGAACATGTGTAGCATTTAGCAGCTAAAGAACCAGATATTTCAAGAGTTGGTAGGGACCAAAAACAGAGCTAAAAGAGAGTGAAAATTAGACTTACATTCACCAGGTGACCAGAAACACGACTCCAAATGAATGATAATGTTGCTCTGTAACTGCAGGATGTGTAAATGAGCAACAAGCTTGCTAACTAGCTTTGCTAACAAGTTCACCATATCAACTTAAAAGGTGATGACAATGTGTTTCCACTGCTCCCAAGTGTCCAAAAATGGCTTTGGTCACTTTTGAAGTTTATTTCTTTTTTTATTCATTTATTGCATTGGACAGATTTTTTTTTTTCTAGTGCAGGTGACAAATATAACAGACAGGTCTTTGTATATATGTACGTATATATGTGGAAACCATACTGTTGATTTAAAGTCATACTCCACCCAGAATCTGTCTTTTGTAGTATCAAACACTCTCCTCCTGGAAGAATGAAAGGTAGCTGTTAAATGTTTGTATTATCCTCCTCACCTACAGTACATCAGTGGTCACCTCGAATTTTGTCAGGTTTATTGTAATCCAATGGTAACACATTTTTCATGGCGCAAAAAAAGTAAAGTAAAATTTCTCAAATCACTCTTGCTTTATAATCCACATCTCTGCTGCCCATTCAAAGGCTTAAAGGCAAAATATGTGTTGTTACTACAGGACCACAATGCTGTTTGAGTAAGACATGAATAAAATGAAATACAAAACAATACATACATGCACACTGTGTAGTATCTTTGTGCAGATTGTTGCATGTGACCTCTAAAATGTGTATTGTAAAATTGTATTATTATACATTTAATCTGAGAGGCATTGATAAAAAAAAAAATATCATTACGTCTTTTGATAAAAGAAGAAAGTTTCAGACCTTTAACCTCACATCTGTAGGCAGATGTTCCCACACTGTAGGCACTATGTGTTGTTGTGTAAGGAGAGACAGAGATGAGCAAGACTGAAACAGAGAAGTGAGAGCGTAGTTAACCATCAAATAACCAACATATTTTACATGAAACCAACTAGAGTCAGATATGACATCAAAGTAGAACTAGTGAAAATGAAGCCTCAGTCAGTTCTGCAACATTTTATTTTTCATTTAAAAAAGCAAGTGTATATTTTTATTTCAGCACATTTAATCAATCCCAACCAAAACACTGCATGTGTCCCTTGTTGCCTTTATTACAAAATTACACCCACACAAGCTTTACTGACCAAATTCTTCATTTTTATTGGTCCGTAGGTGTTACTGCTGAAGTGTATGAGTTCATGTTGTTGAAAAGGAAGCAACAAGTTACTTGGTAGTCTATGTTTATACTGTGTGTGTGTGTGTGTGTGTGGTGAGTATAAGCATGTATTACAAGACTGACGCATGTATAATGTAGTATTTCAGTGTGTAATGGTATTTAAAGTTTGCGATTTTGCAATTGTGAATTGATAAGGTGCATGATTCGAATGAGTGTTTATCGTGGCACATATTCATCATTGTGAGTAATGTGAGTCTGTGTGTGTGTGTGTGTGTGCTGTGGGGAGGTGTTCCTGTGGCTCTGATTGACGTCAGCATGCCTGTATGTGGCTTCTGTTGACTTCCTGTCAAAGCAGATGGACTGAGTTTTCACTTCCTTCTTCAGAACCGCAGCTCATCAGGTGCTCTGAGTTTGTGTGTGTGTGTGTGTGTGTGTGTGTGTGTGTGTGTGTGTGTTTTAGAGTTTGGGAAAATGTGTGAGTGTGTATATCTTGTAAACCAGCTCCATAACGTGTATTATGACCTTTCTGCGTAAGGGCAAACAAGGTCGTCAGTAAATTATGTGCTACAGTCAACTTGATTTTTTTTTGCAACTTTTTTTTTCACTATAGTTTAAGTCCGACTGACTGCAGGGACTCTGCAAGTAAACAGTCTACTCCTCATCTATATGCAAAAAATGTCTTTAATTTTCTCCATGTGTCTGAACCTGGCTAAATGACATGACATGAAGTTAGTGTATAGTGTTTTAGGCTTAAATGCTCAATAAATGATGATGCTGTCATTTTATGTTTTAGTTATTATTATCAACAAATCCCACATTAAGACCAAAACCAACAAGAAATGTGTTCTACTAGCAAGTATTGCCTGCCACAGCCACAACCTGATATATTTTATTTCTCACTGTTGTCCACAGAACTTTTAAAAACACATGAAAGAGCCATACTGTTGCATTTGGATGATAATGGTCCTTCATTACTATATACTCAACCAGTGTAGTTGTGTTTTCATCTCAGCTTATTAAATTAAAAAAAAGCAGCATAAAGATGTAAAGATGTAACCTGTGCTGAAGACTTTTTGCAGAAGACACTAAGAAAGAAAATTCCATCACTATGGTTTTGAACAATTTTGTATTTTTTTTCTTACTTTATTTTTCTTTTCTATGTTAGTATTCTTATTGTATTACAAAGTCTGGTCACTATAATGTCTTTGTTAAATAACTTGTTACTAATCTCAAAAGGCAATTTGTGTAATCTTTGACTAGAGTTGTTGATCGACATGAAATGAATTGGCAACTATTTTGTTAACTGATTAATCGTTGGTCTTTTTTTTTCTAGCAAAAAAATGCCATATATTCATTGGTTCCAGCTTCTATTTATTTTTAATATGTGATATTAAATCAAAATATCTTTTGGACTGTTTGAAGACGTCTCCTTGGGCTTTAGGAAAGTTTGACTGGTATTTTTCACTATTTTCTGACATTTTATAGACCAAAGAAACAATTAATTGAGAAAACACTCAGCAGATTAATCGCTAACAAAAGTAATTGTTAGTTGTTTGTTTTGTATGTACAGCATAGGTTTCTATACCTACCTTGTGGATTTTTATGGCACAAAGGCACATGATATATCATACTGTAGCTACACAGAAGGATAAATTAATTGATGGTTTTGGTTTGTTTAGATGATTTGTTGATAATAATAAAAAGATAAAGTTACACCAGTGTTACTGTTTTGTATTGCTCTGTACTCATAACTCTAACATATTGATCCAAACGTTCTCTTAAACATATTTACTTGCATGGCAAACTTTATAAAATGATGCAGGATTTCACTGGTAAATGCTTCATATCAGATTCTCGTAGTTTGGTTGTGTGCAGTCAACACCTGCCCACCACAGAGTCTCCCCTCAGCGCTTGCAGTCCCACTGTTTTCCCATGATCTCAGGCCACATTCTCACTGCAGACCACCTCCTATTCACATAAACACACACACACACACATACACACACACACACACACACACAAGGCCATACCTGCCTCTGTCTCTCCCTCCCTCACCTTTTCATTCATCTGTTTGTCTCTTTCTCTCGCTCTATTGTCATCGGAGGAGGGGGGAAGGCAGGAAGTGTGAGGCAGGAAGAGAAGATCAGATTGTTCCTGTTTTGCTGTCTCTAAACTGTTGTAACTTGATGGAAGCCACGAGGAACTGTGTGTAGATGAGGTGCGTGCGTGCGTGTGCATGAATGTCTGTGTCAGCCCACAAGAGAAAAATAGGATGCAGAGAGACAAAGGCCTATTGTCTGTGCCCACACACTGCACAAACATGCACATGCTGACACAATGATATGATACGTAAATACCTACGGTGCTGCACAATCACGCTGCATTACACACTGTTCAACCTGTTTCACCCTCTCTCAGGGCATCCAATGATTTTTTTCTAATTCTGTATACAGAGAAATAATATAAAACTGCATATCATGAGATGTAAGACAGGTGCACCTCCTCTGAGTGAAGGCACATGAAAACAAATTGTCAATAGTCTGATTTACCATTTTACATAATAATATGATGTATGTTAGATTTATGTTATATATAACTAGGGCTGCAACTAATGATTATTTTCATTATGGATTAATCTGCTGATTATTTTCACGATTAATCGTTTAGTCTATAAAATGTAAAAGCAAATGTTTGACATTTTTGCTTGAAAAATGACTAAAACGATTAATTGATTATCAAGACAGTCTGTCTTGGCTGTCTTTCAAACGACTAATCAATTAATCGACTAATCGTTGCAGCTCTTTATATAACATTTATTAATATCTACCTTATAGATATAAGGTAGATATTAATACACATAAAATAAGGACTTATTGGGGTTAAGTGTCTTGCTCAAGAACACTTTGAGGAGTTGCCGAAGCTGTTAGAAAGTAAAGAAATGAAATATAGTCAGATAACATAATTGGAGTGTATACACCACCCTGGATTTTACAGGTTAAGTGGATATTAGATGACTGAGGTTTTGTCCTACTGTATATTTGGCTTGTTCAAAAATCAGTTAGTTGAAACTAACTGTTGAGCAGAGGTAGGTTTAGAGTCCCGTTAGCCAAAACTAAGAGACATAAAAACTCTTTCATACGCTCTCTCTCGCAGTGTAACTCTGTGAGGACACAGCAACATACTTTTTTTTTCTTTCTACTTTGTATTTATATGATGTGTTCATGTGCTTTGAGTTTTTAGCTTGTGTTTTTGAGTTTCACAGCTGCACGACCTATTGCCCTTTGGAGACAAATAAAGTGAGTTATTCATTGCGGTTGAATGATCCGTTTGGCAGAAGTGGAATAGCATAGCAAGCTCCAATGTATGTCAGTGTGTGATATTCAGTTTTAGTTTTCAAACCACAGCCTAAATAGGAAAAGTATGTATCGCATGAAAAGAGAAATCACAAACAGGCTCTTTGTAACAATAGGGTTTAGCAACACCAGATTCCCCCAAATAACTAGAAGAAATGGCTTGGATATGAATTTGTAAAGACAACCGTCTGGGAGAAGAGTATCATGTTTAGTTCGCACAGTGAATAATGGGGAAAAATACTATTTAAACCAACCATATATATTGTTATGGAAAAGCCAAACGTTATATGTAAATTAGGTGCCTTCTCTAAAAATGTTCCACCTTTGTTCGAGCAAGTTGTGTTGCATTCCTGCAGGGTGCCATTGTTTTGTCGGTATTGTATTTGTTGTTTATACTCCATACCTTGTTAACATTGTGAAACAAATTCTGAAAAATGGGTAGAGAAACTGTACCACAGCTCCTAAAGGCCACCAATTGAACTGAGGGTGTGTGTGTGTGTGTGTGTGTGTTGAGGGCATGTTATGCAACCTGGACCAACTCTATCGGTGCATCAGTTCCCACCCATAACCTTATTTTATTCAGTGGTGAGTGGAAATAATCACCAGCCGAGCTGTGCGTGCTGTTAATTATGTGTTTGCCAGCACTTTGTGTTCTAATGTTCTATTGTCACAGCATTAAAGCCCAAAGCACACACTGTGATGTTGTCTAAGCTATATGCTAAAACTTATTCTCAAATTAGTATCATGCTTCAATAGTGACCAGTGCCTTTCTCACCACAGAGTACCCTATTACGTACTGGGCAGGAAAAATACGGTACAACACTTTGTTTTTTCTCACAGGATAAAGGTGGAGATGGCACAGATAATCTCGATCAGATAAGACAGTAGATGATTTAAACATGACTTGTGTTGTAGGTGTATTAAAAGGACTTAAAGATTAGCCAGTACGGAATAAAATAAAATAAATAAAATGTAAGTAGATTTGTACATAGAGCTTTCTATATGATATTACCTGTAACTTAAATTGACTACACATTTTCAGAAATATGCGAAGTATGCATGTTACAGGCTTTATAACCATCTGGTCCTCAGATTTCATCGTCTTTCAACACTCCAGTTAATGAGTGTAATAATGAAAAACTGTAAAGGAGGCTCATTGTTTTTACAGTGCCGTTGTCACGTCACAGTCACAAACAGGTTAGTGAGGTCTGCTCGCACATGTGCTGAAAATTTCCACATAATAGAGACCCACTGACTCAGAGCAGCTGTTTTGTGTCATGGTGTCATAACAGAGCCAGGAAATATTCTGTCCCATCTCTACGACATTTAGCTGTGAGAACCTCACAAAGGTAAGACCTGACTTCCTGGTCAAGCCGACCTCTGTGATGAAACGCTGTCATACAGGATATATGTGAGGCAAAGGGCTCTTGAACTCTGACGACCTTATTCACATACGCACTCTGTGTGCGTGTATGTGTTTGGCTGCTCAGTAGTGTGGAAAGGTGTCAACGAGTTGGCTTTTTAAATCCCATTGTGCCTTTCCATTGTGTAGGTGTTTTTGTATGGGGCGAGCAGGCACCCCATGACATTTTCCCAAAAAGAAGCCCTACTGTTCGTGTTACAGGAGCTGGTGTTTGGTCAACACTAAACAATAAGTATGAGTTAACTGTATAGGTGAAAGGTATTTGGACAATGTGGAACTGTTATGCAATAGGGTAAAAAAACACTGCACATACATGTGCTGTATATGGTATGGTACACACGTAGGCACAAGGCTTCTGGGATGGACAGTATGGTCTTATCAACCATCAATCTCTTTGTCTTAGTCTGACCAGGAAATTCTTACTGAACTGGCTGGGTGGACAGTGGATAAAGATAGTGCTGTTGCTAAATTTGGTAAACAATGCTTTGGAAGTTCTGATCACTGATTTAGAGTTTTAATTGGGAAAATATGTTGCGCAACCTACTGGTTTTTATCCATGATAGCAGCAGGGCTCTACGGATGGCAACGTAGGTCTGTCGGTCTCTTTGTCCACCACTTTGGTCCAGAGCGAAATATCTATTTCTATTGGATGGATTGCCATAAAAAATTGGACAGAGATTCATGGTTCCCAGAGGAATCCTATAGACTGGTAATTCCCTGACTTTTCATCTAGCACCACCAGGCCAGAGTTTGCATTGGTGGTATATGAAATACCACCTGCTCGATGAATTGGCACAAAATTTGGTGCCAACATTCATGGTTCCCAGAAGATGAATCCCAGTGACTTTGGGGACCCCCTGACTTTTCCTACAGCACCACCATGAGGTTAATATCCATGGTTTTGAGTGAAATATTTCAGCAACCATTGGATGGATGCGCCATGAGATTTGGTACAGACATTCATGTTCTCCAGGATGAATTGTAATGACTTTGGTGATCCCTTCACTTTTCATCTAGTGCCATCATCAGTTTTATTTTAATATGTGCAATACTTTGGTTTATGAACAAATACCTGCAAAACAGCCTCAGCTGTACTTTGTGTTTGGTGCTAATTGGCATGCAACACGCTGACCTATGATGGTGAACATGGCAAACATGACGCCTGCTAAACGTCAGAATGTTAGCATTGTTAGCATGTTAGAGTGCTGATGTTAGCATTTAGCTCAAAACACCACTGTGCCTAAGTACAGCTTAAAAGAGCCGCTAGCATGGCTGTAGACTCTTAGTCTTACGCGTTAAAAATTAAGTTAAAGTTCCATGTATCACATCCTAGAAATTTGGAAGTGAAATCTGACCTCATGAGACCTCATCTGAGAGCTTGCTGGAGTCAGTTATATTGGTTGGTATTCAGATTGTGCATCTTTTATCCAGGAGGATACTCAACTAATCTTGTGAGCTCTGGTTTTAGCGCTCAGTAAAGAACCAGATCAGAAAATAAAACATAAATGGCTTAATTTTTTATGAGCTGCAAACCCAGTCTGATGAATCTTAAAACAACTGTTACCCTCAACTTTTAAGGTATAAGAATGTGTCATCCTCCATTGCCCGTTCTCAGTTGCATAACATCAACTAAAAACAGATTTGTTTTATCTAAGCTTCTCTCTGTGCCAGCAGGGTTTCACAGAGCAGAGCAAAGGGCAATGAATAAGGAGTACCTAATCAATCTCTTTATTTATTTAATACAGGCCTTATACAACCCTGCACTCCCTGCACTGTACAGTGGCCCAGTGCGTGCAGGAATGCACTGTGGAGGTCACAGAGAGGAGGACAAGAGAGACAGAACAGGAGGAGGGATGAAAGGAGGAGATAAGGAGTGATGAGGTGAGAGGGCAGGAGAGATAAGGGTTATCTTGAGAAGGGAGGAAGAATAAGCAAGAAGGTGCCAGAGAAGATATGATGCAGGGAAAATAGGAAAGAGGGCTGGAGTTGAGGAGCTGGAGGATCTAAAACAAAAAACAAGCACACATGACATTCATGTAAATATCCAGCTAACCAGACTGAGACAAGGGTTAAATTGAACAGAGCCATTCTAGCAATAAGCAGCTAATGAAGCCAAAGCTAGCTGCCCAGAGGTCCAACCACCATCTTGAAGGTTATTACCCATCTGGATAGCCTACCAAATTAAACAACAGATAAATTATCTGCTAAATAAAACACTTAATTTGTTGCAGGTAATGCACTGTGTTTGTTCTAAACCTCCACTGTATTTGTAGTGTCCTTATTGCAGGAGAAAAAGCATCAATTCTATTTAAACATCTTGAACTTTTTGGCCAACAACACACAAGCAGAATGTTTTCATATTATATTTCAATTTCAAAGTGTATATGTTTTTTTGAAATTGGAAGAATTTGGTGCGGTGGTTTTTGAAATAGAATAATAATGGTAAAAAGAAGTGTGAATTTTGATCTGTGTGCTCTGTTTTGGGGAAACACTGTTGATATGTGTAGGCTAATTAGCCATAGAGATATTGCTAATGGTTTATTGTGAAACAACCCACAGTAAACCTGTCTGTTAACTGCTACACAAATACATAAAAACTTCATCATTTTTTTAAAAAATCATCAAAAACTGCTACTTTTAGGTAGGTTTATCTAATTTTTTGCAGAAGGGGCAGCTCAGTTAACAATTAAACATGGCATATATAGGGTTTTACAGGATGCAAATTCATTGACCAGCTTCTGCTACAACGTACAAAACACTCAAGTATTATATTTTTGTAACGGAAAATGAAATGATTCCCACGTAAGTATTATAAAAGATGCATAGCGGATATATGCAGGTGCTGTGGCCTACATGTCGAGTCAGAAGTGCAAACCCCCAGGGAGTCATGACGCACTGTACTGTATGTCTGACATGATAACAGTTTGGTCGTGCTGTATGTTTCTTGTAAGCACAGCAAATATGCGTTTCTGTACTAAAGCCACTACATAAAACAACTGCAAACATGAACCAAATCAGTGGGTGATTGTTATACAGATAGTCTTAGGTTTAAATTTGTTTTTAGACAACCACACTCTAATGATCCATCTAAACTGTCGTCCCTAAACTGAGGGACTACGTGCTGTCAGTCAGTGTATTTTGTTGTTGGTAAAAACATGTGGTGATCATGACTGCAGGAAATATGCACATCGCTTCAGAGACTGCATTATGTAACTATTTGCAGCACTGCTGCTTTTCTATGTGCTCTTACTCCACATACTCTACACACACACACACACACACACGCACACACACACACACACACACACACACGTAGAAGCTACATGTATGCAAGCATTTATTTACCAGGATCTCATAATAGGTTGTCGTGTGACCAGAGGCTTCAGTAGCAATAACTCCTCCACAAGCGGTGCACCTGTCTGGGGCTTCTCACTGATGCAGCCCCCCGACTCTAAATAGAGACGAATATCTGCACAAACATACACAGGTGTGTATGCATGCACACAGGGGAAGATTTGATTGATTGATTGTTGTTCAAGAGCAATAAAAACCGACCTTGGGTCAGAACTGCCGCTGCGTATAATCAGGGCCTGTCTTGACGTTATCTGATGCTTATGTGTTAAATACGCCATTGCTGGCTGTATCACTCATCAGTCAAAAGTACCAACATGGGAAAAGTCGCTGTGGAAGTCAAGAAAATGTAACGTCCATGGAGCTGCCATATGGAAGGTGTTTACCAAATAAATGTTCTAGGATAGGATTGATAGGAAGTTACTCATGCTTGCATTTGGACTCTGGAATCACACGTCAGAAACAACACCTACATTCCCTGTGGGGCAACAAACCATCTTTGGTTGGTGAGGTAATGCTGGACCATTACCACCCTCGTGGTCTTGATATGGCATGGGTTCAGTAGGGGATATTATGGCAGGGGTAGCATGTCTAAATGTCACAGATACAGTATCTGCCAACCTGTCATTCTGTCTCTCGCCTCACACTCTGCTGTGCACGTCCACAAAATGCCATCACGAGCAGTTGCCATGGCAGCGACTCTCTCCTTTTTCTCCAACCCTGACTCTATTCTGGTCAAAGCAATGCTCTACCCCCATAACCCCCCTTCTCTCTTTCTCTTTCTTTCCTCTCTTCTCTGCTTTCTCCAGGTGTCCAAGTATTGAGAAACATATTCTTGGCCCTGTTTCAGTCTATCCCGGTAGCTAATAGGTCTCAGTATTTCTGTCCTGCCCTCTTAACTACTTCCCGCTCCTGGATACTTTAATGACTTCAGTGGGGCTCCCTGAGCAGTCTGGCTACTGTGCAGACCCCCAAATATTACGTTATACAAAAGGACTGCAACCTCATCCTGCGTCATGTGTGTAAGTTTGCGGCCAGATTTTAGCCCAAAATTTGATTAAATTCCATTAAATAAAGACAAAATCACTGGAGGTTTAAAACATTTCTAAAGCCCACTCAAACGGCTTCAGGTATCGAGGCAGAGTGTCCTGTCACTGGGCAGGGTAAGGAGGTGAAACCTTAGAGAAAGAACTTACGTGATGGTGAGAAGGTTTGGGTTTCTCTGACGGGAACTGTTTAGACAGCTGACAGGAAAGGCTGTGATATCTGTAGAATAATTTCCCCCTCTGATTTACTGCAACTGCTCTCTGCAAGGTAAACAAGCAGAGTGTGGAGTTATGTATGTATGCCTGGCTGGCTGTGTGAAAGGTCTTCATGGTAGAGCCATATGCAGGTAGCATGTGGTTTCTTGATTGTGTGTGTTGTTATCAGATAGAGAGATAGACTTCTTGGCTTTTACGTGGCATCTCTGTGGTTTTTTATTGCACTTCCTGGTAGAAAGAAATGGAACAAAATAGCTTCTATCACTACCTAGCATCAACAGTAGCATGTTTGTGTGTAGTTTCACAGCCTGTGGGCCTTTGACAAGATTGTGTGAGCAGTACTACATAGGTGACAGGTACATTTGTTTATTGGAAACTAAGATGACTGGATATTGGCACTTTTTATACATGTTCCCGGCAGTAGTGGCACATCTCCAGCAGTATGAATGTAGCGGCTGCTCACTGACAAAAGCTTCAGGCCAGCTTATGTAAAACAAGGGTCATATTCAGTTTACAGCTGCTGCTATTCATTCACTAATGATTTGTCAATTATGTCACACCAGGGTTAGAATGAAATTATTTTGGGTATGCTGTGTTTTACTTTTCCAGCTGACCCAATTCAATTCTGTGTGGATAATATTTTTTTACCAATTTACTGTACAAAAATTACTGGGGTTAGGCTGAAAAAAAGGAATATGAGTTTTTCCAGTAGCACCAAAAAAATTAATAAGAAAATCTTATTTTGCGTACCCTCCCTTTAGCCAAAAGAAGAAATATTATAGTCTCCCTATTATTATTTTTTATTCAGTCCCTATCAAATAGAAATGTGTGTAAGTGAGACGACATTTTTTTTACATTTTCTTCAGTTTGTGAAGTTTCTGTTAACAAAGATAATCTGTTTTGCAGATATACACTCAGTTGCCAGTTTATTAGCTACACTTACCTAATTAGGTACACTAGTGCAGCCTAATACAACAGTCCTGCCTTCATGCAGGTTTTAATGTTCAGTTTTTGTTGAAACTGTTTTAAAGAGGTGTTTATTCAACTGCATGGTTATTCTGGAGGCTGTAGTTTGTGGTGCTGTAGAATTTCATTGCGTTACGCAGAGAGGTGTTTCTGTATTTAGCCTACCCTCATTGATTTAAATGGGGTGGACAAAACAATAGAAACATCTGTCAGTATAACACAATCCAATCCAACAAGTTAAAGTGATTTATATGAGTAGGTCAGGACAATGGCAGGTTTATATGAGATGCTCTTCCCCCTAAACCTTGCTAAAGCTCCGGGGCCTCCGTTAGTATAGTGCCGACACTCCAGGGCGTCCGTGTTGTGAATGATGAGGACTTCTTCTTCCAGAGAACAGATTTGTGTCCAGAAATGCGTCAAACTTGGCTTGGCAGGTGCAGTCTGGATGTGTGTGCGTGTGAGCAGATGTGTACAGATGACATAACAGAACTTGTGAATGCATGTAAAACAAGGGTGTGAATATTATCTGAATGTGTGTGTGTGTGTGATTGTCACACAGACACCTTTCTGTCTATGGAAGGAAGTCCACACTGGGCAAGATTGTGACACTAATGAGGAAACAGGCCACTGGGACAACAGCGACTTCCTCTCCCACACACACACATGTACAGACATACACACTCCCCCAGGTGTTTAGACCCCCCCGCAGGCTCTTTTTCTACAACAGTTCATCCATCTTTCTCTGGGGACAAATGAGTTCCTTTGGCGTGACAGGGAGACAAAGAGCAGACAGGGCCTGACCTGCGTCACAAACCCCAGCTTGAAAACACTGTCATTACTCCATTCACAACTCATCTATGACCTTGCTGGCTGGTTTCACAGAACGGTCTTAAACCTGGCTCTACACAACCATTCTTGATTGAGATCTGCTTTTCGGATTTATTTTATGTTAAACAAACTTGTTTAAACAAAGTGCCAGTATGTAGATTTGATCAGAGACTGTAAAGCAAGTCCTAATTATAGTTTGTCCACATAACGCCCAGTGTCTATTTAATAACAATTTTAGTACAGAGTTTTACCTGACACTGTACATACCCAGTGAGCACAGACAGCCTGACTTGCATCACATTAACACAGCTTGATACATCACAGCTGCTATTTTCGCCAACATTCAGGTTTCAGTCCACAGTATGTTGTATAGAGAGATGTTGAAGTTTTTATTTCCTTAAATCTAAATCTATCAGGCAGAGGTGTTTTTGTTTAGGGGTCTCTCCCTTCAACAGCTGACCTGGTGAAGTTTCTTTAACTTAATTTTAGACCTAAGGGGAAATCCAGTGATGTAGGGTTTAGGTTTTACTTCCTTTTTGCACATGAATTATTGTACAGTGTCTTACTGAGATGGTAAAACTACCTTTTTTTTTAAACGTTATGGGCTTTTGTTGTTGTTCTTATGTTTACAATATTTATGGTTAAAATCAGTTGAGACTTTACATCCCTGTCAGACGTATAGTTCAAATCAGCACATCCAGTACAGTACAAAATGTGCATGATGTTGACCTAGCACACACCGACAGTGACCTTTTTATACCTGTGTAAACACCTCACAGCCACAGTTTAAACAGCTGAAGCGCTAAGTGGTGTATCTTGTGTTGGATTATGCAAGGTGTTCTCCTGGTCAAATAGAAACTGCTTTTGTACAGTGTATCGACAGAGAAATCAGTGGAGAGAGAAGACTGTTCTTGGCGATTGCAGATAAGACTGTTTACCTTCACTCTCTCTCTCTCTGAGAAAAGGACGGACCTCCAGTGTTTGCTCTACATAGGAATGTGTGTATTGTACCCATGATCCAGTTCTTAATGTCTGGCTGTGTGTGTCTGTAGATCTTCATCAGTAACACTCTAATGCTTTTCTCAACAGACAGAGCTCCACAAAGCTGCTTGCTATTGTCTGTCTCTTTCCTGTTTATACTGTCCTGTGTGTGTGTGTGTGTGTGTGTGTGTGTGTGTGTGTGTGTGTGTGTGTGTGTGTTTCTGTGTACAAGGTGACATCAGGTCGATAGCCTCATTATGAGGCTATCGACCTGATCAAACAAAGCTTTGTGTTTGTTCATTTCTCCCTCCCTGATGTCACTGTTCACCCCAGAGCACATACATCGGGAGGGTTAATTTGACAAATAAGATTTTGGTCACGTTCTGTTTTGATCATAACCACAACATGTTTTCCCTTTTAATTCAGCATCAGTCTGTGTTGTTGATTGTATAGTAATGACACTATCATACTAGCACTATAAGATTTTCTTATTCTTTCTTTTTTTTTTTTTTTTAAATAGTATACGCCTTAAAGGGCCAGTTCAACCAAATCACAAAAACATATTTTCTCAATTACCTCTGGTGATATCTAGCCATGCAAATAAGTTTTAGTTTTGTTTACACACAGCATTGAGAAATTACATTTGAAAAATGAAACGGCAGCAAAGAACAGCTACTTAAAGCAAACTCGCATGCGAGGACGGTTGTGTGATACGATCGAAAGCTCCAGAGCAGCTGAATGGACCTGGTGGTGGGATTGTTTTGCCAACAGCCACAAGTCTTATGAGAAACAATGACCCAATTTCTCTGTATAATCTGTATTATTCTGGATAAACATGACGAAGTAGTTCCTAAGAATTTGGGACTTTGTGGTGTACAGTGAACAGAACATTTTTTTTGGCTCTGCAAGCACCAAAAACACACTTGCAGGATTGAGTAGTGTACTACTGTTGGCTCCAAAAGACTCTGGTGCAGGCTGGTGCATGCCTTTATTACTTTCAATCTGGCTCACAGTCTTTCCTGCACATTATTGCCACTGACCGCAGAACAGCCAACCACTTCAGGATATCCAGACAATTCATGTAATCCATGCTTCATATCATCCATGTTTGAGCTAAACGTAGCTGCTGCTGCTGATTTATTTCTGTATGAATCAAAAATGACTGTCCTTTCAGCATATGTTTGGAACACAGAAAGTAAGATTTTAAGAGGTGAAAAAACATAAAATATCTACAAATTTAGCATATTTACTGCTCTCCATTTATTAAATATATTTATTAAAGGTCCTTCAGTCAAGAATATAAACTAAGGATAACAGTTTCAGTTGTATTAATGTTTTCTTTTCTTAGTTTTCTTTTATTATTCATAGTTAATACCAGATATTCATATGAGTAGAGTTACAGGATTTCTTAACAGTATTTCTAAAGAATTGTATCTGTTTTGGTCTAAAACTGTAACTTGAAGGTTTTATACAATATTTAGTTTTAAAAAGAGCACAAAAATGAATAAGCGAAGGTTATGAGTTGTAGTTTATTCTATACTGTAAAAGTGAATGCTGCTTCTCATTTTCCATTAATAAAACTGGAGCTCATCTTCTGTCAGACGGATACTAAATTCCTCCCACCACTTGACCTTGAGATAAGTGCATGAGGCTGTCATGCTAAACTGGGATGTGGTTACACGCCAGACAGTACTGCGCACTGACAAACATTGTTTGATTTTTTAATAACTCAAGATTTCCATTACACAGAATTGTAATGAAAGTTTTATGTCATAAATCTAGCATAGATAATCCTGGAAAAACTTGTATGGCGGGATAGTCAGCCACTTTCATTTGTCCCTAAACCCTCTTTTGGTCATTATTCATACTTTACTTTGGGAAGGCCAGAGCTGTAGCGTGGTAGAATGACTAGAATGATGATTTATTGGTGCTACTTTGCCCCACAATGAGATCTAGATGAAGCATTTACCACAGTTAGCTTTAACATTGGTATCGGGGAAACCAGATTATTAAAAAACAAAACAAAACAATAATACTGGTAATTTGTATAAATCCCTAAAACGACCTATGTTTACCTGACAAAGATTTATGTGGCAGTGAAAAGTATGACTTTTGTGTCTCAGAAGCAAAGGCTGAAGTACTCTAGCGTGATGTTGTTATAACCGGACAAAAGAGAGTAGGTCGTTGTTGATGGTTGGTTCAGTAAAGCCTGGGACTTTGACCACTGTTGGCATCCTGTTTCCTACCAATAATCAACACTGGTTTCTTTTTACCATGACCACAATAATTTCCTTACATTAATTAAGTAGCTCTTTTAACCCAAAACATGATCTTTCTCTGACCTTAACCAAGTACTTTTTGTACCTAAGCCTAATCAAACCTATATTATAGCATTCAGTTTGAGTTTGAATATCATTCATTTATAATGGTTTTGGAAGGCACTGACAACCCCTTTACCGTCGTTTAGTTTGGAGGACTTGTTTTTCATTGATGTCTTGACCAGTGAAATTTATATGCAGAGGACTGTGGCACATGCCTGAGAAAAAGAAAGAGATGATGAGAGAGTTGGCTACTTTCCCTTTATTTCCATCCATCGTAATCCTTCCGGGCAGCCACACACTGCCTGTCCAAACATTATTATCATCATCATCATCATCCCCACTATGTGTCACACACAGAAAAATACCCGGGACACATGAACAGAGTTCAGAACAAGAACGGGAACCACGGCCCAGTATTAAACCACAAAAGCCATCAAACTTTCCTCGCTCTCTCTTTCTCTTTTACTATTCCCTGCCAATAACACTGACTCGCCACTTTGAAATGTAATGTGTATACAAGCCTGGCTACTTTGACGAATGCACGTCCCACTGTGTGTTCAAGTCCACAAGTGTGTGTGCGTTTACTGAATCCTTGTTTGCCCAACTGCCACCTTGCATCATCAGGTGAAGCTGTGAGTCTACTTGTGTATGTAAGTGAGAGCCTGCCATCAGTGTGTGTGTGTGTGTGTGTGTGTGTGTACACTGTGTGACAGATGTGGGTAGCTGTATGTTTGCTCTCTGAGGTGAGGAATATCACGGCCCTCCTCCAAACTGCCTGGTCTCCCGCTCTGCTCAGATCTACTTGTTATTTATATGATCTGACTCTTGGAGACAAGGTGACGTCATCAATAACATTTTCTACCGGAGCTTCTGTATCATACAAGTTACAGTAAGCGTTTGTCTGTGAATGCATAACTAATTACTAATTATGAAAGATTTTATTTGTTGGTCAGGTGTTTTGCATTGTGCCAGAATATCTGTTATATCCATTGAAGGTGTGTTGACACCATAGACTGTATATAAAGATGGACGACGCGTCTCCACTTCCTCCCATTGCAAAAAATGAAGCCAAAATACCCCGCTTTACGGGAGCTGCCATCTTGCGCTTTTGACGTCATTTGGAGTCTGTGCAGTAGTGATTCGTGGTGGAGCCGCGGGACCGAGTTCCCGCCTATACACCCGCCTGAACCAATCACGAGTACACTCACAATTGTCAATCATGACGTGACACCCCGTTTTTATAGCATCAAATAACTAATTAAAACCAAACTTATCAGAAAACGGACACATGAACAAACATCAGCGTGATAGGAACTACCTAAAACGACAGAAACCATCTTTGGGAAAAATTTATTTGACTTGTACTTTGACTTTTCAGTTTGGCCCATGTCCCATCCGCTAACATGGAGGCGGCGAGGTTTATGACCTATACTGCAGCCAGCCACCAGGGGGTGATTGAGATGTTTTGGCTTCACTTTTGGGGAGCTGTCATGTCGTCCATCTTTATATACACTCTATGGTTGACACCCACAGGATTTGTGTGAAAGAAATTTAATTTTTAAGGGACTAGCTAAAGTCAACTAAATTAATTAAGATGTTTTGGCCCTGTTTGGAGACCAGAGGCCTGTACTACAAAGCAAGTTCAACATACCCAGGATATCTATCGTTATCTGGCTTCACTAAGCCTAACAACTGCGATCACGCTAAGCGGTCACACGACGCTGGTTATCTACTTGGTAAATCAACCCAGCGTTTCCCAATCTGGCCATGAGTGTGTTCTCATAAAAGGGGCAATGTTGGCAGAATATGACCAATCGCAAACATGACAAGTGTACTGGCAGCAGAGCGGCATATTTTACCAACAAAGAGCAAACTATAATATTAGACAAATACGAAGAAGTTAAACACATCATCCAGGCTAGAAGCAACACAGCTGCAGCTGCTAAATGCAGGAAGGACAGCTGGCAAAAAAATCGCCGACTGTGTGAATGCGTTAATTAACAGGTTTATCATATCACTGCCCCATCTCTAAGGCACGAGTAGATCTGACTATAATTACATTTGTGTATTCCATTAAATTCATGTGTTGCTTAGATGTATTCTTATGGCGTGTATGACAAACTTTGCCTGATTCTTTCAACTGCAACCCCAGCTAAATATAAAAACATAATTCAAAGCGGGAAGTAGGCTTACATTCATATTTTATAAGTACAAGGCTTTAGTGTTTCAATCAATCTGTTGTAGGATGATATCAGGATACAAAAACACAATGAAATGGCTTTGACATTTCTTACAAGAAGCTGACACAGATAAGTCAGTCCCCCCGACGAGAAACTATCTCTCATATAAAAAGAGCCCCTCTCACAATCCGCGTACCGAGCTCCACTTCTTTTCTATTGGTGATGCCATTTTCCAAAAGAATTGATTGCTCAGTAGGCAGTGCCTTTATACGCGTTGATCTGTTATCTCCAACATAACCTGCTCCAGAGCAGCATAAATAACCATGGCGATTTATCCCGGTAAGAAGCGAACCACCGTCGTAACCCTGAAAACCCAGAGTTAAACCTGAAGTTACCTCGCTAACCCCAAATCCTGCTTTGTAGTACAGGCCTCTGGATGTTGAGAGCCTGCACTGATGGCTTTTAGTAGACAGACACAGAGTAACAGAGGCGTAATAGACAAAACGTGATGCTAGGATTTTTAGTGATGCTAGTGAGGTTGAGGGGACAGCATTATCTGTCTGTTCACCTGTGTAACACTTTGGTCCAAAGTAAATTGCCTCCACATTATTGGATGCCATGAAATTCAGTACAGATATTCATCGTTCCAAATAGATGAAACCCAATGACTTTGGTCAACCACTTACTTTTTTACCTAGTGCCACCAATCTAGCATCAACCGATCAAAATTCCCATTCATCAAACACGTCAGTTCATGACAGCATACCTCTACTGTATAACTAATGACTGTATTCCTGTCCAGCCTCAGCTGTGTTGTGAGATTAATGCTGAATGTACTGTATGCAAACATGATAAAAGTAGCACGCATACTTAGCATACTAGCATGCAAATAGTACTGATGTCAACATCCTAACATCTCAGATTGCAAAATATGATTAAATCAACAGTGAAGTATTGTTAGGCAGATGCCCGACAGTGAAACCCAACTGAAAGCACTTCTGTTCAGTATAGACATTATATATGTAATCTGCAGACCATTTTCTCGATGAATTGATAAATCATTTAGTCTATAAAATGTCAGAAAATACATTTCCCCAGAGTCCTTGTTGTCATCAGATGTCTTGTTTTGTCCAACCAACAGTCCAAAGTCCAAGGATATTCAGGATACAATGTAAAACAGAAAAAAATCAGCAAATGGTCACACTGAAGAAGCTGCAACCAGAGCTTTTTGGTATTTTTGCTCAAAAAATGTCTTAAATGATTAATCGAACATAGTTGCCGATTCATTTTCTGTCGATTGACTAATCGACTAATCGTTGCTTCTCTAAAGGAAATACTCTGTTAAACCTCTTCAACATCAGTGCTGGAGTCAAAGGGGGGAGATAGCAGGAAAGTGGGAGACCAATCCAAAGATGATCGTGCCCAGCATCTTAACAGAGGTTCATTTGTGGTGTGCTGTGGCAAACACAGAGAAATGGCACACCCCCAGAAAAAAAAAGTGTCTGCAGATGTAAAATGTATATTCTAATTTAAGTAAAACAATTTCCATGTGTCATTTCAGGACAATCTGTTTGGGTTAACTTGCATCAATATGCAATGTATTAATTCCAAACAAAGTCATTTACATCCATCAGTTTTCTAACAGTTCAGCCCTGATATTCTCCTGAAAGGGTTACACAAGAGCCTTAAAAATTATGCACTCTTCTGTCCTTTGCTCCTTTCCAGGATTTTAGTTTTTTTTTTGTCTTTTCTTTGAAGTTGGTGATTGATGAGTTGGAGTCTGCTCAGACCCTCACAGAGAGAAAGAGACAGAGAGAGAGATGGGGAGAGGGAGAGAAAGGTAGGGAGGGATGTGTAAGCCTATTTGTACACTGGAAATGTGTTGCATAAGAGCTTAGCTCATTACCACATTGTGATGGAAAGACATGCTTATATGTCAATGCCACTCCTGTACTCTCTTTGTCCTTTGGACCTCTCTGTTGCTCTTATTAGTGGTTTTGGGCCTTGTTTGCACTGCTTTATTAACTTTGATGGTTGCATAAGATTATATGTTGTCAATAAGCTGATGGTACAGAATGTGCGTGATCAAAGTTTGACGGTGTCAATGAAATGGCCTCTCGTGTTTGACTGCCATAAATGTACACAATACAAATACGCATCTATCTTTCCTTGTGCATTTATGATGCCATGACATTAACCTGATGTTACATAAGCTTGAACCCCTGGATAGGACTGCACCAGCTATTTGTAAATCCATCACTAATTTTGTGTGAAACCCTAACCTTACTACTAGCTGGTTTAATTCGAGTGATTTACTAAATCTATAAAATGATAAATAATAATAAAAGTTAAGAAATATCTAAGCTAGTGAAGACTTTAGTAATGTGTAAATTGGTTGCTAGGAAACATCTTCTGCATGATCCAATCAAGAACATGAAGTTGCTGTAGCATCACGAGCTGTAACATAACTTACAAAATAACAGTTTAAGGGGTCAAACAATATATTAAACTTAAACTTAATCACCAATCCTTTGTTTTATCCAAATCTGCACACGTGGAAAAAATTTATTTCAGGGTTAGCGATAATCATGCAGTTTAGCCTGAGATGGAAAAATCCAATCACGCTAACCTAACCGGCATCATTTGGTTTTTTAGTATAGCGTTTTGTAATTGCTTTGTAATGTAATGGAACACATCGCAAAAAACACAAAAAGGCGTCCAACATGGCAAGAAACATGAGAATTTATGATATGGGTTTTAAACAACCCTGATAGTCAAACTTATTTGGAAAACAAAGAGGAATGGTAAAATTATTACCTGAACTGACCATAAACATATTATAAACATCCATCACAGTTTACAGACCGACTTTGTGGCTTTGACTTGTACTTGTTGCAGTTTTCCTGTGTAATGAGGGGTTATTACTGACATTACCAGTGCGCTCGCTTTCGGGTTTTACCTCAAAATAAAGTGTTTAAGATAAAAGTTATGTTAGCTAAACTGTTGGCTTATTTACAACCTGTCTGATTGTCTGACCGCTTATGTTTGTTGCCTTGGACTTACTTAAACCCGTGTCACCGTGTTCCTAGATCTTACAAATTACTTTGGTGAGTACAGACATTTCCTTTAAAACATAAATTATCTCTGCACATGTGCCTATGTTATGCATGTTGCTACAAACAGGGTTGTATTTGTGTGTGTGTGTCAACAGCCGTGTCGTCTCAAATAAGACAGAGAAAGGTGCCAGCTGACTGCCATGCCTTGTACAGCATTAGGTCACATTTCAGCGTCCCCCTGCCCTCCAACGCTCGAGTGTCAGTCAGGTGTCCTAAGAGGGTTAAAGAGGGTTGGAGGTTTCCATACAGAGTGACTGACATCTTGAGGGGTTTCAGAATAGCTGGCACAACCATCGGGGCCAACTGGGGTCTCACTGAACAAGAAGGAGGAATTGAGTGACCATCACAGGCACTCTCTTTGTGTCTTATCTATTTCCAAAGATGTTTTTTAAAAGTCAGACGTAAGCTTGTATTGTGGCAGTGGCGAGTTCATGGTTTAATTGAAGGTAATCCCAGTGGCCAGAAACGACAGGCCTGGCCCCCTGCTTTACAAGTCTCTAGTGTCATAAAAAGCTGCAGTGCCAAGTATTTACCCTACTCAAAGCTCTCTATACCTGTTGGCACAGACTCCCGTGGCTCCCAGCCAAGGGAGATCCAGAGCTGAGTTTTGGGAAAAGACCCACTTGCTTGTGTGGAAGTGTGTGTGTGTGCGGTGCGTGTGTGTGTGTGTGCGTGTGCGCGCTTGTATATGTAGAGGCTTGTTGAAAGGGTTGGTTGAGTCATTAGGATGTTATCCGTTATTCCACTTCAAATTTGATTCTACTTGTTGATGTGGTTCTTTATCAATTCTCTACTAAGACAGAGTGAAAATAAATAATCATTTCAAAATCAGATTAACATCATTCTTCTTTAAATTAATAGAGCTCACTGGAAATGATAAAAGAGAACACGTTGTCAGCCTTTTCCCAAGATTGTCTTGGCCCTGAAATGGCAGGTCTGTTGCATTTTCCAGCTTGTAAACAAACCTTCTAGCAGTATCTCTGTGACCTCTCAGTGAGATTGGTTGACTCAGCTCAAGGTCAACAAGAAACGTAAAGAGCACAAGTGTCAGTTCAGGTCATGAGTTTTATAAAAAACAGATGGTAGTTGTTGATTAAATTCAATTTCCAGCCGTCGTTTATACCTTCTTTGCAAGCCAACAAATTACGCTTCATGTCAGAGGAAAACTGCTGTAATTGTGCACCACATAGATTTATGATAAAAAAAAAGGTTTTGACTACAGGTATAAACTTTTTTTCGGTACAGCTCAATTTTTCGCACTTTTGCAAGAGCAAACCAAATGTGTCAGTCTGTCTGCAGTCATCGACGGCTCCATCCAATTTATGTCATCCACACTTACCCCACAATGTAAGTCATGATGTCATTCAAACCCTGGAAAACAATCCTTCCACGTCTGATGTCAGGAGCAAAACAGTCTGAGGCAAGAGCCTTCAAGGGGCTCACTGAGCAGGGCCCCAAAATAGCCATCAAATATTCTTATCGTTATTATCTTCTCGTTATTTTTAAGTTTTGCTACTTAGTTAATTGTGTCTCTGTGTTTCTAGGAAATTTGCAGTCACTTACAAAATGAACTACACTTGGTTTCTATACTACAGAATATACAGTATGTGAGGCTGCGACTATCGATTAATCTACCGGTTATTTTCTCAATTAATTGATTAATTTCTTGGTCTACAAAATGTCAAAAAAGTGAAAAATGCTCGAGCCCCAGGGTGGCAACCTCAAATAACTTCTCCAACTTCTGTCCAACTATCAGTCCAAACCCCAAAAATATTCAATTCACAGTGTCATAAAAAAGAGAAAATCTTTGTTTTTGAGAAACTGGAATCAGAGACAAGTTTGACATTTCTGTTTGAAAAATTATTTACAGTTAATCAATTATCAAAGTAGTTAGTTAATCAACTAATGTGTCAGCTCTAAATACTGTACATGTTTGTAGGCAAGCCACTGAAAAGCTTTCATACTATAATGCCAACAATACACACACACACACACATCACTTCACACCACAAAATCAGTGTCACTTCCCTTTTTCAGTAAAAGAGAATAGCTCTTCATAGTATGGGGTTTAATTGATTTCATTTTGGTTTCCTTCTTCCTTTTTCACTTGTACATACATGTACACACTTCTTGCTAACTTTTTCCTCGACTATTTCAAAGGCCTGCACCTAAGTACTATTTCACTCTCTGTAAGCAAATATTCATCGAATTTCCAAAGACTTGTCAATCTGTCACTCGCCTTTATGGCGACTGAAGGGTCAGCAAATGAATACCATGTGGTTTTTGTGCTATTTCAGCCTGACATGACTCCACTCCAGTTGTTGTTTTGTTATTTTGTTTTACTGGAGTCCAATTCCACGTCGGGTTTTAGCTGCTGCCTGGCACACACAGAGAGAGAGAGAGCAGGTTCAGAAAGCTGGAAGCATGCACTCTGCAAGTATTTCAATTATGCCATTGACGTCAGCACAGTCATAAAGTAGACGGCTGCCCTTCCCCTGAAGTATTCCCTTGCCAGCAGGCCTGTTCAGCTCAGCGCAGATGGATTCAAACGCTCTGTGCTTCACAGACCGGCTCTTTTGTTTGGGTATTTGGGAAGCATTTGGTCCCCCCTCCCAACCCTCCACCACCACCAAAAAACACCACCATCACCACCCCTGTCTTTGTGGAAAAAGGACAGAAATCCGCCTTTTCAAAATAATTTCAATGATAAAATACTCTTCTTCAATTAAAATCCTCCTGATTATTATCAACAAAGAAACAAAACATCCAAATCATGGTTTGGTTATCATTACTCTGCGGTAATGCTGATTTCTTGGCAGATGTAGGATCCAGATATCTTTGTTTTTTTCTGAAACCACTGCTAAGCCATGAATGCCACATGCCTATTTGGGGGGAACTTGTATTTAATCTTGATTCAATCAGGAAGTTTGATTTAGCCAATATGGACAAACACAATCAATCTTGTTTTGCATGCTCACCAGTGCCAATAGTCGTTATTGGCTCAATTTGATTGTGTTATGTGGTCTGGGATACACACACACACACACACACACACAGACACATGTATACAGATACACTGACACACCATGCTTACCCATCATAAGGAGGCATGCTATTAGAGGTCATTTGAGGTTTGTCTCAGCTGGTCTTCATATGTTACTGGAGACACTGATCCTTCGTTGCACGCAAACCCCCTCGTCATAGAACCCCTCTGGTGCCTTTTCCCGCTCCGCTCATCAAGTCTGCTCCGTCCCGACCTGGACCAGCCTGGTTTGGCTCCATTTCAAGGCCTGCGCACTAAATACAGTCAAGATAATGTTAATAAGACAGTCATGTTTTTCTTGACAACAGTTCAACAACAGCTGGAAAAGTGTTGGGCCCAAAATGATTTCTTGCCTGGCCTCCATAAAATGTTATTCAGATACCAAAGCCAAGAAACAGAAGAAGCATGACACATGATCTGAGCCCGTCTAGTTGCATATCAGCCCACTGAGGTACTTCCTCATTACTGGAAAGAAAACCTGTAAAAGTGATCTGAGCCCTAGTTTAGAAAGCTCAAAGAAACCGCTGCGCCTTCCATATTTTCAACATCGAATGATCGAACCTGCAGAAAAAGTTGGGTAGCCTAAACACCTGATTTGTCTCATTTATAACTACAACAGGGACCATTACTCTACTTATATTTCTTTCACATTAACACTACATTTAATGGTCTCACTACCTAGGATGACAGAATCCATAAGGGACTCCTTGTTGACATCTCCTTGGGCAAAACACTAAAACTGTTCTGTGTGTCTGAGGGGCCGCTCCTCGACCCCCCACCCCCCCTGCTCTTTGACCCCTCGTGACATGTGTATGACATGAGAGTAAAGCTCTTGTGTCTCATGGGAACATATGAGATAACATATTCCATCTAGCAATCCAGTACTCAAAAACCCTAATATTATATCATTCATACATTGTTAGGTCCAGCTTACTCTCAGTGGTAAGCTGAGACCTCATCTTCTCATGGGGCATATCAAGTCACCTTATTACCACAGAATCATATCCCATGTATTCACCCTAAATATCCCTTACTCTCTCTCTCTCCTCCGGCTGCATGCCTGCCCATTCTGATTATGTAAAAGTTTTCCTGATGATTTTAGAAATATGTCCTCACCCCTGACATCCGATCCACCCCGTGCAGCAACAGTAAGCCTCTGTAATCGTAACTCTAGACGCTGCTTTGAAACCTAAAGAAAAAAAAAAAGCAGCATCAACAGCGACAGAAGTTTGGCTAACTGGGTTCATGGCTCCTTTGATCCATGCTAATCAACCCGAGGGGCAAATGCCAGTCAGCGTGACAATGAGGCCCATTCAGCCCAGTCAGTTCTGTTGCTCCTAATGTGGGAGTTCACCTCAGGTAACACAGACAAAGCCTGGTCTGTTGCTGTGTGTTGGTGTGTACGTGTTTGTGCGTGTACACGTTTGAGCGCATAGAAGCTGAGAGAAAGAGTGCGAGAGACACTGTGGTGAGAAGGAGCGAACGGGGAGGGAAAGAATATGTGAGTTTCTGAGAGCGGGAGTCAAAACAGATGGAGAGAGAGAGGGAGAGTGCAGCTCAAGGACAGGACGGTGTTATACTCACAGGTCCTCTGAGCAGAGTTGCTGATAGGACGGCCAAACAGCCTCATTGATGTCTGTCTGTTTTATCAGAGAGAGTGAGAGAGATGTAGAAACAAAACATTGAAGATTATTACACCACAACATGACGAAGAGTCAGATAGCAGTGAATAGTGTATGTAAGACTACTTACAAGACTAAGTGCCTCGGTGAACCTTCAGGCCATGTGATGTCAGACAGTCTCTGAGCTCAGGTCACTCCTCACATTATGCTCCTCACATTTCCCGCCCACATGCGTAAATCACTCTGTATCTCCCTGTGTGTGAATAAAGTGCACGTGTGAATCATGTGTGTATGTGTGCAAGAAGTATCCACAGTCTAATGTGAAAGGCATGACTTGGTGGGAAAAAAATGGCTATGTTTTTTCTCCAGTTAAGTCAAATGAGATATGCCGATAGTTCAAATTTGACATGACAGGCTCAGAAGCCCCATTTGGACTGGATTAATATCAGGTACTAAAATATTGCTCCTCATTAACTAAATGCATCATTACTGATTAAATTTTAGCCATTTCTAAATTACAGGAAGTTGTCTGCAAAATTCTCACAGTCACAAGATTTTCCCAAAAATATTACACAGAAGTCAGATTCTTCATTCTCAGTGTCAGTAACAGGAAATGCGGCTCATTGTGCTCATAAATTACTCAACGGGCACAAAATAAATTGGCAACTATTTTTTAATCGCAATGGCAATCATTCATTGGTTCTACCTTTTCAATAGTTAGAATTTTCTGCTTTTCTGTGTTTTTTATGTAAACTGAATAATATCTTTGGACTGTGGGTCAGACAAAACAAAACGTGAAGACCTCACCTTGGGCTTTAGGAACCTGTGACAGGCATTTTTCACAGTTTTCTGACAGATAATCAATGAATTGAGAAAATAATTAATCTATAATGAAAATAACCACTAGTTACAGCTCTACTCTGTGCACAAAAACTCAAAGATAGTATAAAAAAATTCCAAAATATCTGTCTTGATGGGACTTAAATTAATAGAAGACCAACAAGTACGCCAAAACACAACAGCTATTTGACACTGAAATTAAAACTGGGGGAGAAAAACCACACACAAATGCACTCCAGGCAGGATTAAAATCACAGATAAGTGCATGGGCACATATTGTAAAATCACCTGACCGTCTCAAGAAGAATAAATCCTGTTCAAATGAAGCTTACGAGTCACATCCAAAATGTTATGGGCTTACATCCTCATGAACTCCTGTACTATCTCACCAAGAATACATCTAAAATAAAACTCTTACAACCTGAGAACTTTCAGTTTTCTCACTCCACCTGGGTTTAGACAGTTTGATTAACACAGCAGAGCCTTTTTTCGCTGTTATTCCAAGGATTCTGCAAGGGATCTGGTATCACTGTCCACCCTTTGGGAGTTGTTGCGTGCTACTCGGATTTATGGCTTTCCGTGTTGCTTTCCCACTGAGTTCTATAGTAAAACAGACAGGAATGTGTAGATGTGTATGTTACAGGGATGACAGGGAACACTGTGTCCAAGGCGAGTGGGTGGGGGGGGCAAGCAATAACCATAAGGGGGTCTAACAGACACAGAAGCACTTGACTTTAGTATATGAATACAAGCAGAAGAGCCACAAGTCAGACTGGAAGTCACATGAATGTGAATCTGCTTGATTGTTATTCTACCAAGTCAAATTGCAATGTTCTACATGCATGCTTGCTACACCAGAAACAACACGTTTAACAACACCAAGACCACAAGCTCACCTGCAAACAGCCTAGCAAACATTTCCTGCTGAGTGCCCATAAAAAAAGCTGTTTCCGTCATCACAATTTCAATTAATCTCCATTTTCCAATCTCATGTTTTAAATGTATTTAACCTTCATTTAAAGGAAAAGTTCGACATTTTGGGAAAATACATTTATTCTCTTTCTTGTTGAGTTAGATGCACCGCTAATCGCCCGCTAATCAACAACAGAAATGTTAAGTTGTTGTTTTCTTTTTGTGTATGGATTAAATATACAAGATACAATGCGTTAATGAGTGAGCCTTATAGGTGCTGGTAGGCGTGTTTTTTTTGACTTGAGAGAGGGCCAGTCTAGCTGTTTCCCCTGTTTCCAGTCATTACACTAAGCTAAGCTAAGCTAACTCCCGGTTCTAGCTCCACATTTAATGCACATACATGAGAGTGAAAGGAGCGTATTTCCCAAAATGTCAAACATATTCCTTTAACCAGATAAGTAATTTTGAGGCTGGTGACCTCCAAGGGAGACCAGGCAAAGACAGCATCATAAAAAAAAGTAGACAAAACAAACTTAGTCAAATAGACAAAACAATACTAAAACACACAGCAGCACTGAAAAAGGTCGAAAAGGGCTAAGAACAGAGATGAATACAAAATGAAGTTATATACTGTAGAATTCCAGCTTCCTCAATTTAATTTCCTTCTGCAGAGTCTTCTAAGTGGCTGCAGCAGAAAACATGAAAGCTTTGTTTCCCATCTCTGTCTTTGCATTAGGGACAGACAGCAAATATACAAACTTGTAGCTTAGACACAACAGAGACGAGTTTGAATAAATTTACTTGAAGCAGTTCTGCTTGAGCCTAATCGCCACGTTACAACACATCAGAATTCTTGATCTGTGAGTCAGCGTCCAAAATGTGTCACAGTGCTGCTTCTGGAGGGTCACCACATGAAACAGGCGCCAGTATGTTTTACCGATACTGCATCCCAGAGCGATATGTTTACCCATTTAGGCTCCATTGAAGGTTTGCTGCAAATTCACAAGTGGTGAGGCATGTGCAAATCCTCCATTGCAACAGAATGTCCACTCATTATTTCTCTCCCTTCTGTTTATAATTCACAACCACAGGGCAACAAAATCCTGATACCATCTAATAAAACCTTATTTGTGTTCCGCCTCCCTGTAAATCAGATAAATGAACTCTAACGAAACACAGACTCATGATGTCATTTTTGTCACTTCTCAGAACCCGGGTTCACAGAAGAGTTTCAATCAACAAACGTTTCAGGGCCACATAACATGCTCCTAAAACCACAAACTCCGCCAGCACCGTTCTTCCCTCTTTTCACAATACTTGTCAATAATGGATTTTGCAATGCTGTGCATGTTAAGTCATAGTTCGGCTCGTAAGAAGTGGAAGAGCAGCACTACAACAGCCCAGTGCCTCACCATACCATCTCTGTTCTTTGATAGGAAGTGTTGTGTAACCCCCCCGCCCTCTGGAGGGTTTCAGAGCAACTCGTTCTCTGTTTCTTGTAAAGCAAGAGATGCCACTAAAGAATGGCTCACTCTCTCTCTCTGTCTCTCTCATTCAGGAACCTGACGCTGGTGCCAACCGGCCTACGTCAAAGTTTGGTTTCTCTTTGTGTGTGTATGTGGTCTGTTTACGCCGGTTCACTGGAAAAGTGGCACGTCACCCTTCAAAACCTACATGTTCATGTGATGAATGCTTGGTCAATAAATTCAAAGCAGAAATTGGTATGAGAGGAAAGAGACTGTCCCCTGCTGACCCCTTATCCTCTGTGTTTATGTGTGTGTGTGTGCCTGTAGGTAATCTGAGTTAACCTCCACAATGCCATATAGATTTTGGCTGCTGGTAATGTGTTGCAGCCCTCCTGCTCCGCTGCATCCAAGCATCACATCACAGGCAGGAAACTGACTCTATCCCCACGAGAGGATGACAGACGCAGCTGTCTCTCACACACACTCACACACACACACACACACACACACACACAGCTTCAACTCCTCTGGTCTGACGTCCTCTGGGCTCACTTGTCCTTAAATAATCTGATAGCAACATATGCCATGCGCTGTATATGTAATAGGCTTTGGGTGTGTGTGCACCTGCTGCAAAGAATAAGAAGTCTCCCATAAAGTCCTGTGTCAATAAATCGACAGATTTTTCAGAGAGGAGGAAGAGAGATTGTCAGAGAAAGAGAGCAACAGACATTTAGAAACACCATTAAAGGTCAAGGTCATATTTTGTGTTCTTGTTTTGGATTTCATTATGTTCTGATATTGTAGATTGATCTCTTTATTCTTTTTGCCCACCACCACCTCCTCTCATCCCTGTACATATTAAGTCATACTCTTTAATGTTATTACTAAAGGGTTTCAGGTCTGCGTCGACAATGTGTTTGTTTTATTTTTAGTTGTTAATGGAAAGGAAATACTGTAACTTAACATGTCAGCGAGGCTTACTGAACTGAACTAAACTGAGTATTGAATCTAGAGAGAGACAGAGAGAGAGCTGACCTCCTATCCCTCCTAACCCTCCCTGCCTCTGCAGCCTGTTGGCCCTGCCTCCCTCAGCTGGAAAGTACATGTTTGTGTGTGAGTGCCGTAATGTGACATTTAAGTTGGTGTATATGTACAGTACACTGCTGTGCGTGTGTGACTGGATTGTACATCTGTGTGTTTTCCTGTCTGCCCCTGTGGGACAGATACTGTAGGTCTGAGTGCTGATCAGAAAGGTCCTTGTGTCGGGGTGGAGGCGGTGGAAATCCCCTCTTACATTGTGGTTAGTGTGTGTGTGTGTGTGTGTGTGTGTGTGTGTGGCTTTTGAATGCTGTTTCCCTTGGTCCATCTGAGGCCATGAGAGTACACAGTGCAGACTGCTGTAACTAGAGTAATTGCTGGTATGCAGCTAACATGCATGCTTCCTCTCTTAAAACAAGTCAGAATATAAAAGCATTCGTAATAATCAGGGAGTTTGTAACGGTCGTTCCTAAATCCACATTTTCTTTTATAAGCAGAAACATTGGATGAATTATGCAGAGCAAGTGTTGTGAGGCATAAAGAAACAGTATGAAATGCCTCTGGAATACAAAGTTGTACGTTTTCAAAGATAATGATATGCTGGGGTTTTGTAAAAAATTAAAACTATATAGATTAGTTAGGATAAAAAACAAACAAAAAACAAAGTCAATTTTGAGACTAATCTTTTTAGTTTTGATCACCCTTTAGCAGGCATTTCTATTGTTTCATAATCTTGTCTATAATACAACTTGTCTCACCCTTTGACCCTGTTTATGTTTACCTATTATCAGATTCTAGGATCAAATTGACTACATTATCCTGTTACCTTTTGGCTCAATTAAATGAAAAATACAAAACCACTTTAGTTTCTTTTTTTGCCTTACAGCAAATGTCTATGTCAAATTAACTGCAAATGCAGAGCTAAAAATGTTTTTTTTTCTTTCTTTTTAACACATTGTCACGGGATTGTACCATCATTCAGTTACAATTAAGGTTAACTCAGGAACAGGGGAACATGTTCATGTCTTGCATTGATTGATTGATTTCAGTTGACTCGTCTGTCTTTTAGCTGCAGGACAAAAACAAGGACTGGGTTGTGGTTACTTTAAGGTCCATTTACATCCCATTTTCCTCTAAATAGAAGTATTTAAAGCATTGACATTAGACTTGATGGTTTCTGTAACTATTATAATAGTATTGAGAAATAGTTCATGTCCAATGCCTCAATGCTTAGCACATAAATCTTTGTTTTTTTTATTTGACTGGTGGTAAACTGGGTCCAGCACTGGGGTAAAGACTGGTATTGGCTGTGTTTGCCAGCAGGGCAGGGATCAGAGTAAAACTGTTATACAAGCGTCATAGTTAAGTGGCTCTGGCAACCACCTAGAGAATGGATTTAGTATGTGGGGACCCACAAGAAGTTGGCCTCGTGACCAGTTTGAGGTCCTGTCTCACTAAACCAGATTTACAAGGCTCTGTACCCATTTTTTGTGCGTTTTGAAATCAAAGTCATGAACTCAGTTAAGAGCTAAAGCAATCAATCTAGCAATTCAGTTTTACCCCTGATGCAGCCTCACTACACACACACACATCAGTATGTGAGCACCTTTTGTTGATCACATCGGCACCCCCCTGCCCTGAACTGTAACCCAAACCAGTTTTATAAAATATTATAACGTAATTCTTGAGAAGTCATTTGTTTCTGTCAGCTTGGTACGGCGAATGGTTCTAAATACTACAGTGCCCATCAGGCTTAGCGACTGTTGCTATCAAAGCTGTAGCGGATTTCAAATGCTTAAAGGTTTAAAGGCTGTGGAATTTTCTGGTAAAGAAACAGGTTATGTATACATCCAGTGTTAATCAACCAAAACACACTGTGTGTATCATTGAGGTCTAACAAAAAGTGTTGAATGCATTTCCTTCCTCATAAAACATGCGATGCTGATATTTCTCAAAAGTTTGAATCCGGTATTGTTTACATCTTCTTCTTCCCTGCCTTTGCTGGTGCATTACCGCATTTCTTGGCGCATCAACAGCATCTGTAGATCAGTGGAATAGTGTGAAACCATTGGCAGGAATGTGTATCATGTTACCTGCAAGCATGAGACAAACAAAACTGGGACCCAGTCATAAAAAAACTGCTCCAAAGCGCTACTAGAGGTCAAAAACTCCACTGAGTACCTTTACACTGTGCCGTGATTGTTGAATTCATATAACATTGACCCAGAATCTAAAGTTAACTGATTTAAACTGCTGAATGTATTATCCGGCTTTTACAAAGCACAATACAAAGCTCTTTGTAAGCAGTGTGGAATTTTAATCTTTGTGATTGGATGTTTTTTTTTTAGAATGTAAGATGATATGTGGACAATAATTACACCTGGGACATGATAATAAAGTGGTCAGAATCTAAAGACCCTGATCGTGTTGTTGAAGTTTCAATTGGTGGGTGTACTGGATAGAGATGAACTCTATTTGAAGAGTTATATGTGACGTATTTCATTTAAGGTGATCAGATATGAAGATACTGAGGTTGAGCTTGTTTGTTTTATATGTGGGTAAATGTTTGTTGTCATGGTATGTTTAGTTTAGTTTTGGTTTCCGGTCTTGTTTTGCTTTGTTGTCAGTATTGTGGGTCTTTGTTTTATTGATGTGGGAAGTGTATATGACGTAGATTGTATATATTGAGAAATCTAAACTTTTACTTCTGAAACTGTGTTTCTCATCGAAGAATCTCCCCCCACTTTACTCTATCATATTTCTTGAACATTTGGTCCTAATAAGTATAGAAAAGACAAAAACAACCTCACCATTCACACAGAAGTTACAGACCATTAAACGTGTAAAAGAGTTTTTAGAATGACTTTTTATCATTACTGCACAGGCTAAAGATATGGTTTCATGGGCAATTTAAGGAATGCCAATCTTCAGTCAACAGTAAGTCCATAAACATATCTATACAGAAGCTTAGACCACTTATATGTTACTTTCTGTCTAAGCAGAGTCTAAAAGTTCAAATGAGATAACTGTTACAGGGAAAAGGACCTTTTGTATGCTCTTCAAAAACACAAACCACCTCAAAAGTGTTGGGAATACGGAGAAGAAACATCTCGAATAAGTGTAAGCCGTTTTGACATCAGACGCTTGTGGAGCTGAACTCTCTCACTCCCCTCATCAGAGTGAGGGAAGGCTGTGGGCAGAGCGCCAGGTGCCTCTCATGTTTGGGAGAGCAAACAGGCTCATGTCTTTGATGGCAAGGAGATCAGAGCAGGGGACACATTCTACGTGGCCACGCTAAGGTCGCCGCAGTGCACACCCAGCTGCCATGTTGTGCTCTGCAGCTAGGAGACCCGGAGTATACACAATGCAGGGGCAGCAGACAAGTGTGCGTGTGTGTGTGTGTGCCCCACCAGCCACCTCATCACACACCCCCTCTGCTTTCCAACAAGGCCTCACTCCAACCTTGACGTACAGCTGTAGTTGCCTGAAAAATAGATAAACCACAGGAACAGGGTTGGAATATTGACTCTTAGTTCACGCAGGAATATTTCGGCAGTGGTTACAGCACACTCCCTCTCTTGTTTTTCTCTATATCTGGTCATAGGCACTCTAGTAGTGTAAAAAATAATTTAAATATTAAAGGAAAAGTCCCTCACTAAATTGATAATCATGCTTACTGTAATAAAGGGGTTTAGACGAGTGGACAATAAAACTGTGGCTCATCTTCCTGACAGATATTGGAGACTTGGACTTTGTAAATGTTTGTTTACTCTGGTCTTTTATTAGAATCAGCCTTTATTTACATTTTATGTACTTTCTTGCAAGAAAAGTGCAACACAAATAGTTATAAATTATTTAAATTAATATTTAACAGAGCAATGATTTATCCATCAGTCTTTTTTTTTTACCAGAAACAATGCCAATCAGTGTGAATATTTACTTCTTTTCTTTGTCTTATGTGATAGTAAACTGAATATTTTTGGGTTTTGGACTGTTGGTTGGACAAAACACAACATCTGAAAACATCACCTTTTTTTCACTATTTTCTGACATTTTATTGACTAATCAATTAATTGATTAATTGAGTAAATAATTGGCAGATTAATCAATAATGAAAATAATCAGTAGTTGCAGCCCAATAACTAAATTCAATAACTGCAATACTGTAATACTAATACTGTAATAGAGTTACCTTTACAAAGACAGAAAATGAGCCAATACAACAAAGAACAGCACAAGGCATAATCACACAATAGCATACACACCCTGGCAATTGCCAAACTTTACGGAAATATTGTTCAGTTCTGGTAAAATTAATACCCAAACCAGTTCCTGTAATTGTGTCTCTGGGCTACATCTGTTTCTGAACTGTGGTTGTGTACTACGTACATACTCCAAAACAATAACCACACGGGCCTTTACAGCAGCTGTTATAATTTCTGCTGCCAACCAAAAGGACAAATGCTCTCAACTCTGCATAGACCCATTATCAAGTTTGTGTCAGTCATCAGATGTGATTACATGGATTAAATGATGTTACTTAATCAAAGTTGCTTGTTTGTGTAAAATATGTGTGTATTTGTGTATGCATGTGTGTCAGAGAAAGCCGAAAATTAATTAATAGTTAACACAAAAGTTTGGTTTGGCATAACGAAAGCTTATGTGTGTGTTTACGTGTACAATTAGAGATGTCTGTTTGCTTCCTGTGAGGTGGGATAAAGTGCGTCTGTGTGTGGCGATGGTGAGGGGTGGGGGTGGGGTATCTGGTTTCCTGCTCTAGGGGCTTGACTTTATGCAAATGCTTCGAGGGCCTCAGATTGGGGGTCGAGGGGGGGTCACACAAACACACACACATATGCACAGAGAGAAAAGTTGAGTGTGTGACAGAGCGAGCTCCGGTCCTACTTTAGCTTTGCTCCGCTCTACTCTGCTGACAGCTGCGAGTCCCACCAGCTCACCACAGCTACACCTCCTCATGATGAAGGAGCGCTGCAGCCGTGTGCCACCTCTAGCAATTCCCCCTCCTCAGCAGCAGCAGCAGCAGCAGCAGGCGACCCAAGCGGGACCCGTGGGTGGATGTTGCCTGGGAGTGGCTGGGCAGCGCTCGGGTTCCATGTGCGCCGTCTGTTCTGACTGTGTGTCTCTGTGTGCCGACTGCTTGTTGACAGATGAGGCGTACCAGAAGCTGGCCATGGAGACGATGGAGGAGTTGGACTGGTGTCTGGACCAGCTGGAGACTATCCAGACCTACCGCTCTGTCAGCGACATGGCCTCCAACAAGGTAGGATGAGGGGCTGCATCTTTTTGTATTTTTTTTCATTTTTTCATACTGTTCAATCATTAGTGGAGAAAATGTTCAGGGCCAGAAGACTAAAGGCTATGCTCTTTGAGGGAGCTCTCAAATCTGAGCAGCAAGGGACTCTGCAAGGAGCACTAATCCTGCAGCATAATAAACACATGAACGACAGTATACAAAAGAGATACTGTAGCTAGCTGTTGACATACATGACCTTAGCAAAGTCAAAGTACTAAAAGTCTGAACATGTATGTACAGTAAGAAGGAGGAGGCTGGTTTGGTAGAGGGGGCTGCAGCAGTAAGCAGTGCTGTACACTTGTGTGAATATGACTGGATGTTACCCATCAGCTGATTTCCTTCTCTTTGTGCAGAAATGGTCTGCCAAAAGGAGGTGCTGTTTTTTGTGTCTTGGCCTGCTGTGGCCCCCTTTTTTACCTTTCCTGTCAAACAACTTTTCACTGTCCACTGGTTATTCAGTTTCTTCTGCGTCATTGATTGTGTGTGCACCAAGGTTCAGTTCCTGGTTCTTTATTTTAGTAACCCTTTAACCATATTACTCACTGACAGAGCATAATACACAGCGATATTTGGCTGTTTTTTTAAGGTTTATTACATATTACTTATCGCTTGATTGGTTCTGCTGTCTTTGTACTGTAACTCCTTATCTGTACGTGTATCTTAGAATTACGGATTCACGTTAGTTACTAATTCAGCCTCTTTTAAATGACTTTAAATAACTTGTGTTATTATAATATCATTGTTTCTACCTTTAGAAGTAGCAGCAGTAGGGATGCAGGGCCCAGTCAACCTTATACTGCATAATAAGTTTGTCCTCATTACTGAAAATACACCTATTTCAGTCCAATCTCATCCACTGTGATGCAGACTATATTATGGGAACAAACTTCCTGATGGTGGCACTGTAACAGCTATCTGAATTTTAAAACTTTTTCAGAAATTGTCAAAAATCAGCTTTGGATGCTGTTAAACTGCCAAAAGAAAGGGGTTTTGTGTCTCATGCGGTTTTTGTTGTCCTCTTTCCATCATTCCCGTCAAGCAACCTTTCACTGTCTGCTGGTTATTCTATTTCTTCTGTGTCATTGATTGGGTGTGATGTGCATCAAGGTTTAGTTCCTGCTTCTTTATATAAGAACCAGAAACTTGACAGAGCATGACAGAGAATAGCACCAAGCTATATTTGACTTATCTTTTAGACTGCTTGATTTATTTAGCTTTCTCTTGGTAGTGACTCCGGAAGTTTATATCTAAAAATGAATGTGTTGCATTCATTTTTTAACCTTGAGTAACGTGATCTATTTCTTGTGTATGACTTTGAGTCCGGTACCAAGTTCCTATAATACATCCATGGCTATAACAGTAACATGTATTAGATCTATATCAAAGATGGCCGAGCATCCAGTCTCGCTCATGTTGACAGAACTCAACTGAAATTACGCTTTACGCTGCTGTAGAGGGTGACATCTTAAAAGAAGTTACAGATTTCAGCTTTTTTGTTGACTCAAAACTTTCCATACTGAACACTTGTATGCTTTGCTTGTGGCAGTGAAATCCCAGAAAGCTGTTGCATAGGTTGAGTAGCAGCTGTGCGTAAGAGAGCCTGAAAACAGTTTGTCAAGTGAGCCAAGAGGATAAGCTTGTTATTTCTCATAAAAATGGACAACAGGATGTGAGGGATCCCGCAGTGGGTCAAACACAATAAACTAGAGAGGAAGAGAGAGAACATTCGTTTGTGTGTGTGTGTGTGTGTGTGTGTGTGTGTGTGTGTGTGTGTGTGAGGGATCCATGCAGACCCCTGGGTAGAGTGGCTCTCTCTTCCTGTCTCCTTCCTGATCCCCCTGCTCTCTCTCCAGACGACAATAGACATCCCATCATGCCCGTTTGGATGGTTAATGGTCATGTTTATTTATCTCATTGCTGTCGTCATCTGGACACACATCCAACGCTGACAGTCAGTGGGACTGGTTTCAGTTAAGACACACAAGGATGACTGAATCACAGAATAAATACTACTAACCCTTTAAACAAACAGACATTTAGACACAGTATGTCCATTACAGCATACAGAATGAGAGTAGGATTTTCCAAACAGAATAAAAAGTCACAACGCATATCTTACTATATTCCGAAATGTGGTAAAGCTGCTGGTTTACATCAACTCTCAGTCTTATCTCACTCACTCACTGTAATTTTAGCACTTTTGCAATCACAGAAAAAGCGGCAGGATTGAGCCGAAAGTTATCTGCAGGTGATGATTGATTTCAGGAGCCTCCCCAACTTGAGAAATTCCAGAATATCCCAACTGTGGGATTTTGAAGGGACTGTTCGATCCTGCTTTTTTCAGAAAATACTGTATTAGAGTTACCCTTTCAGCTGCCAAGATTATGAGACTGTAACACAATGGAACATAAAAAGCTGACAGTAGTTTGACTTTAGCAGATTGGTGTATGTGGTGTATATATAGCACATTTTAATGATTTGAATGAATTGTCTCATATTTAATTGTCTGTGATGAATAATAACTATTATAGGAGGTTTTATGTTTTTCTCTTAGTTAGCAGAATATCTCAAAAAGTTAACCTTCAAGAATAATGTAAATTCAGATTTTTTTTCTTTAAAATTCGGCCAGTAATTTTAGTTTTTGTGTAGAGAAAGTAAGAGTACTGAACGTGACTGATCTACAGTGGAGCACATCAGGTGGCACAATGTGCGTATTGTGTATTATGACCCTCTCTCATTGATGTAACGTTGGCGGGTGGGTGAATGTGTCCTGACACGAAACCATCTGTGGGTGAGATACTGATCAGGAGTCCTCCATCAAACAGGTCTATCTTGTATGCGTGGACTGTTTGTGTCTACGTGTGTTTGAGTCTGTTATGTGGCTGTGTGTCCATATTAACAATGGGTTAATCCCACTGATATGTAGGCTATTTTACTCCTAGCCTTGTTTTTACAGTAAACTAAAACATTACACAACTGCTGCCTATGGCCATTACACTTGACCTGGTTTTTGTTAACAAGAACATGCCAATCAGCTAATGTGACTCCTGACTACCTGTTTGTATTTAGGATGGAAAAACTGTTATTCAAGCTGTGGCAGAGTATGAAACATGAGTACGAGGGGGGTGAAATGAGAGAAGCTCCCACTGTACCTCCAAGGTGAAGTGCAGGGGGCTGCTGCTGCTGAGGACTCACAGTACGTGACTGTCCTCACTGTTATGTGTGGCTGACATAGACGGGTCAAGGCCTGTTGTTAGTCTGAATATTCTTCTGTGTCAAGGCTGTAGATCTTCTGTTATTTGAAACTAGGGCTGAAATGATACGTTGAGTAATCCATTAGTCAATAGACAGAAACATTTTGGTGACCTACGGTATTAATCATTTATCAAGCAAAAATGACAAATATTCACTGCTACTAGTTTCTCAAATGTGAACATTTTCTGCTGTTTATATCATTGCATAATGAATATCTTTGAGTTTTGGACTGTTTGATAGACAGAACAAGCAAGTTGGAGACATCATCTGGGATCTGGGAAATTGTAGAAGACATTTTTCACTATTTTGATTTTATAGTCTAGACGATGAATTGATTAAGTGAAAAATAGATTAAACGATAGAGAAAGGCTGGAACCAGAGAGTTTAATGATTAATCGCAAATCAAATTAGTAAGTTACGTTTTTCGTTAAGTTTAAAGACATTCCCAAATATGGGCATTTTTCACTGTTTTTGACATTTTATAGCCAAAACGATTAATCAATCAGTCAAGAAAATAATCAGCAGATTAAATCAATGATGAAATAATTGTTAGTCGTAGCCCTGTTTGAAACCTGTTGATTTAGCACAGTTGCTGATGGGCCTTTGCTGACACAACAGGTGTGTGTGAACAGAACAGAGTTATCAATATAAGACTCGTGCCTGTTGGTTCATTTGTGTTTAATGTGTAATGCTTTCTGCAGTGGCCAGTGTTGGGGATTATGCAGTTTGCGCTCCTACACTAGGTAGTAGTGAAGAAGTCAAATTAACAACTGGATTCTGGAGTGCTGTGTACATCCATTCAAAAAGCAGCTTAGTAATTTTTGTTCCATTACTATTCTACGACAGCAACCCTTTTTTTTTGGAAATTCAGGGACTCTTGAAAGTTAGACTACTCCTCTGCCTTTTGCCATTAAACTAACTGCCAGGAAAAAACAACAACTTCGTTGTAGTTAAATTTCAAGGAAATCCACTGTGTTCGTCAAAACAGGAAGTGTTTCTAGTCATCAGAATGATCAGCATGATATTGACAGTGTAAACCTCAGAGCTGTGACTGCTGGCTGCAGGAGTAGTGAACAGCAAGCAAGAAGAGCAAGAGGCTAGAGGCGGGACTACCCCCATGAGGGAGTGTGTATGAGGCAGAGGTCTCACACACACACACACACACACACACACACACACACACTCATTGCTCCACATACACAGAGTGTGAGGTAAAGCCTAGTCAGACCTCGCAGCCCAAAGTGAGTCACTAGCGCTGTGGCGTTTCCCGGCGTCAGAGAGCCAAGGCTTGGTCCTTTTACTCATGCTGTAGTCAGACTGAGACAGACACTTTAACGGACGGCAGCCCAGCTCTGCTCTGCACTCTACACACAGCAACATGGGAGCCTGCTGCTTTGACAAGAAAGAGAGGAAATTAGGGAAGCTAAATGGTTGGAGAAAGGTGAGTTTTCTTGGGTTTTTTTTGTAGTTAGATATAAAGAGTTTGTAGTCAATTTTACTTTTTGTGGTATCTTAATGGACTGTAGGATTCTCTGTGTTGTGTGTACTTTGAGTGCTAAACGTTTGTGGCTTGCTTAAGATGGTGTGAATTTCACATGCTGCGGTAAAAGTCTTTTTAAACACAAAGTTTCAGTTAATCCTTTTTGTCCTTTGGTGTTGTTTAAAGCGGCCATCTTCAGAGGACTTTAAACATTTTTCACTGCTGCGGATTCTGAATGCGTGCTTTAGGGTCTTCTTCCTTTTGAAAGCATGTGATGTTTAGTTACTGTAGTTATACATTACCCACATGTTTTTAATGCTGAATGTGCATGTGCTTTTTTATTTGTTACTTATCTATTTATACACATCTTTTCAGAGGTTCATGCAAGAGACAGGGGTGCATGCATTCTGCTTTTTAGAACCCTTGTGCATCCTTTCACACAATGGTGAATTCAGATGTGTTGAACCTAAAAACAAATTCGTATTGCAACACACTGAGAGACCTTCACCGTTTGACGTAAAGATAAAAGTTAAATTCAGTGCTGGTCATAGATGGCATTTCGGTGTCAGGATTTTTAGGTCGTCTGTCGGTCCAGTTACAACTTTAGTTTGTGGGATTACTTAAAACTTTTCTCCCAGGGTGTTGAGAGTGAAGGAAGATATGGGCATTCTAGAGACTGTTAATTGCAGATGCTGTTTTATTCCGCCCAAGTTATTAAGTGACCTATAGGCGATAGTAATCTGTACTTAGTTGAACTGTGTAGTCACTGCTCGAAAAAGCATCTTAGGAAAAATGTGCATGTGTGTTTGTCTTTCTCTGGTCTGAGTTAATAAGCAAAATGAGTGTGGATTTAACTCACCTAAGGCCTGGGCAGGTGATAAGCGGTGTTTCTAAGCCAAGCTGAGGCCGAACACTCAGTTCATCTGGGGAGAAAGAGAGAGGTAGTGGAAATGGGGTTAGATGCTGTTCAGTGGTCAGTTTGTCCAAACAGAGGATGCAGAGAGTAAAGTAAATGTTTCTGGGACTTTTTCCAAAAAGTTAGGGGGATACATGCCATTACTTTTGTCAACATGATAAAATGTTGCTTTCTATAGGAATTGAGCATTATTGCGTGTTGTCTTGTTTCTTGGGCCTCATGTCTTGGTGTAATACTGCCTCTGTGGTATCTTACACGGGGGTGCTTTATGTTTTCGAAGCAAACACAGCTCAAGCGAGCACAGTTGTGCAACCTGTTAGCTGTTCTCCTCCAGCCAGAAATGGTGCTGCACACCACATCTGACTCTGCTGAGGCCTTGAACAGCCGGGAGTGATGGGAATGAATCACTCAGCTGAGAAATTGCTTACTTACTTTTATCTCTCCCTCCGTTTTTGTCTCCTCTTCTTAAACCTGACCACTCTTTTTCCAATACATCTTACTACTTAGGTTCAGAGGCACATGAATACACTCTCTCATACAGACACACATTAGCATGAGTGAGTGAGTCAGAGGAAGTGAGAGGCTGTCAGGCGGTCTCTAAGATCGTTGGTCTCGTCTGTAGCTTCACCCAACATACGCACGGTTCATACGTAGGTAGGTTCCCAGATCTTTAGTTATGTCACTGCGAGTCTTTGCCATAGCGCCGATGATACCTCCCTGCGTCATATTTTTGCTAAAGCGAGGGGGAGATAAACCACAAACACCACAGGTTTACTGCTGAAGAAAGAATTATTACACAATGTCACAATCAGCGCCGTTACATAGTGTAAATATGAGATTATATTGATAAACTGAATGAGAAAATTCAGATGGTAAAGACGAAACATAGTTTCATAGTAATTATTATTTATTTTAATTGAAGCTTCTAAGAGTTGTTAAATGAAAAAATAATGTTCAGGTTAAAAAGTGTAGCCTCATCAAATTCAGATTAGTTGAAATACTTCCTAACATTTGTTTGCATGTTTTTTATATTAGATAGAAAAATAGGATTTAAACAGGTTTAAGTCAAGTTCTGTCACTGCAGGGTTAAGGGTTCAATGCTCTCTAAACACGGAGCAAGCTGAACTACAGCAGACTGAGCATAGTGCACCCACTAGTGGCTCAAAGGCACAACTTCACTGAAACACCTCAGATGACAAAGCAAAGTATTTAGACAATTTTAAGCATTTACAACTGTGGCAATTTAAAAAAAAAAAAATCTACCACAGGAGGCTAAAAATTGTGATATTTTTTGACACAGAGAATAGGAAAGACGCTAGAGGATGGGAAAAAGCGAATGGATAAAATAACAGAATAAGGATATACAGCATGTGAGAAAGAGATACCCACAGAGCTCTAAGTCGCTAATCTTCCTCCAGTGTCATGGTGTCAGTAGGAGGTAAAGAGGCTTCCCTTCTGCCCCCGAATGAACAATAAAATCAAACACACACTGGCAATAACACACTCATACAGAAACATATGGGCATGAGTGTGTAAAACATGCGTGTGACATGTCAGCATCAACTGTGCTTAACTGTAGATAATAGCATTTGTAGGCTGCTGCTGTGTGTGTGTGTGTGTGTGTGTGTGTGTGTGTGTGTGTGTGTGTGTGTGTGTGTGTGTGTGTGTGTGTGTGTGTGTGTGTGTGTGTGTGTGTGTGTGTGTGTGTGCGCGCGCGTATGCACTGAGGCATTTCTTTCAGCCTCTGGGGAAGCATAGCTCTTCAACACATTGCAGAGAGACATCCCCCGCTGTTATTTCTGGTTTCTTTATATATTATGCAGTGAGCTATTATATAAAGAGCTGCCTCCTCTCTTTCTTATTTTTTTTTTTTCTGCTCTTTTCTTGCGTCCTACCTCCCTGCTTCTGGTTCTTTCCCTCACTGGGAGGATAATCCGGAATCCTCTCGGGGAAGCTTTGATCTCCCCCTCATCTTTCCGAACTCGTACACACACACACACACACTGGACTGAAAGGTTCTCTGGGAACTTCTGTTTAGAGGTTCCCATGGATTGGCTCTGAAGTGACAAGAACTATGGATATTTTCTCATTAGCGAAACATTGCAGCCGTCCTCCTCAAGGGTTTCACAAACAAAAGTCGTGACTCAATTGATAAAAGCACAAACGCGCCTCGAAATTGGCCAGTGGTACTGATGTAACAGTATATTCCAGTCAGGTGGCCCTAGCCTTGTACACTGCAGGAGTATCAACACCTGCTCCAAGGACAGCCCATTGATTCTGCCAGCGAGGCAGACAGACAGAGAGATTGATGACTGTGTTGGCAAGTGGCAGCCGGGAGAGAAATTGACATGTAAGTGGTGGAGAGTGAGGGAGAGACGGAGGGAAGGGGGGGAGGGCGATTTTCAGTCTGTGCATCGGTGGATGTGAGCAGAGGCAATGTGTGTGGTGTGTCCTCGTGACAGCTCAGCAGCTACACCACATGTCTGCCTGGGAAGGTAAGGGGGGAAGCCTCTCCTCTCTTCTCTCCTCCTTTCACACACTGGCCGCCTGATGCTGGCCGCCTGATGCTGTTTCCATGGCGTTGGGGTGTTCTGGTAATTGGCGTACACACACTTACTCAGAGGCAGAGAGAGAAAAGCGTGGGCGGTTGTCACCTAAATTGGTGAAGGATGCAATTATCTCCCATCATTTTTTTTTTCCTTCTCTGACCGTCTTCCCCACTCTCTTTGTTGTCTGTCAGTTGTTAAAAATAGCTTTCCACAGACACCCTGACAGCATCTAATATTATTGGGATTGGGATACGGATAATGAACAGGCTTATGAGTTCTCCACAATGGCTGCCGCACTCGGGGATGTCAGGAAACGACAGAAGACTCAAAAGAGGGAGAGGATGATAATAGAGATAATGGCGATAAAAATACAGTCGCTGTGTATTCACATTCCTCAAAACGTGCCCCATCCCCTTTCTCAACCCTCATTGTTTTACTGTGGAGGGGAGGCATAGCAGTACGGCTCAATGACATTCCTTCACAATGGCTGGCTTCATAAAAAATGGCTTTTAAGGGGAATTACAGGGGCTGGGAATTGAAGAGGATGGGATTTATCTGCAGTGGTTACACAGCTGGAAAAAAAGAAGAGAAGAGAGGAAAAGTTACATCTGGAATCCAAGTCTGGATACTATATGTCAATCACTCAAGCATCCCTTCAGAACCTCATGTATACACCAATGCCAAGCTATAATTAGGGCTCTCCCCTTCTCCCCACTTTCTGTCAAATCATGTGTTCTGAATAGAGCGTGTTGCTGGGGCTGGCAGACTACAGCAGGGGAAAAAGAGACAGAAGAGGGAGGGAGGGAGGGAACGAAAAAGAGAGAAACATGGAGAGAGAGAGAGAAGCAGGGTAGGAGGGGGAGTGAGCGCTACAGCAGTGAGAGCAGTGAAGCAAGACAAATCCAGTGGAGGAACCCCCCCTCCAGTCAGATGAACATCACTGCCTCACTCCCGCCTCCTCCTGTCTCCATCGCTGTTTTTTTCCCCTCCTCCCTTCCTTGCTGCTTCTCCATTATTCATCAGTGTGCTGAGAGACCCCAGCTCACGGCTCCAGCTGCTGCTGCTCCAGCCGATCCACCGAGCCTGCTGGATTTCCTCCTCACCTAGTCTGGCTACAACACCTACTTTTTCCTACATCCATCCACCCATCCCCAGGCATGGAGACTCAGAGCTGGCCCTTTTCTGCTGCTGAGAGGGAGAGTGAGCCATCATCGAGCTGCTCTCTTAGCTGCTGAGAAGAGAAACCCAAGAGGAGAGAAGAGGGGATTTTTTGTCCTTTTTGGCGCTGAAAGAATCCTGTTCGTCTGCCTCTATTTTTTTTCTATTGGATTACAGTTCTGGCTTTGTGTAGGAACGTGAAAACGGGGTCCAAAATGCCTGAAGCCAATTACCTGCTGTCGGTGTCTTGGGGTTACATTAAGGTGTGTGGCGCTTATCTACGTAGCTTGTCGGGATAACGCACTCATTTCATTGTACCTGCCTGTGCTGTGTTCCTGTTGCATTAGGGGCCAATTCTAAAGAAATTCAGCATTTTGATCATGTCTATTGTTTTTGTGGAGCTTTTCAGGATACTGTGCTAGCCTAATTGCACCAAAATATATTTCCGTCATGGTGAGGGGGGTCTGGCAGAATGGTGTTTTGTGGCTCAGGCTCCATCTTGAGCCATCTGCAGAGCTGTGTGTCTGTTTGTATATGTGATAGTGTGTATGTGCGTGCACGCGCATGCATCAGTCTGTCATAAACAGCTGCTACTGCAGTGCCTGGGTCTCCGTGTACTGTCAAATGCATTCGTCTCCCACGTCTCCAACTATTTCATCTATTTAAAACTGTTCAGAACATGAAAATCACCAGAATGTTGGAATGAAAAGGAACATAGTGAGCAGTGTGCAGATTATCCTCTTGACATCATTGAAATTCTTGCACACTGACTCAAGTAAAACAGCTAAATAGGCCCCAAAAATGTGATTCAGTGTAATAAAACTGTAAATTGTTTGCAGGGGGTGAATTGAGGGGCATTAAAAGGTGATGGCCTCCCCACTGTTAACACAAATAATGATCCGCACCCTAATTACATGCAGGGAAAATGGAGGGGAAAATAAGATGTGTCCCTCCTGATTTTACGCTGTGATTAAATAATATTCTTGAGCTGGTGGAATAAAACTGCTGTATTTTCCATGGAATCTTGTACCATAATTTCTCCCAGGTTTTCTCTCTGTGGAAACTGACGACATTTTTTCTTCCCCTCCTCCTCTTCCTCTTTCTCTCTTGCAGTTCAAGAGAATGTTGAATCGGGAGTTGACGCACCTATCTGAGATGAGTCGGTCTGGGAATCAGGTTTCCGAATTCATCTCCAACACCTTCCTAGGTAAATGAAAGTCTTATGTACATGCACTCAAAATCACACCAACAAATTGACCAATTTGGTCATTATAATCCACCTTAAATCACCACAGACTATACTTGTGACCAATATGTTCACCAGAAATACATACAAAAATACAAATATCCTCAAATACTTAGTTGCTCACACAGATCCCCACTTCTCCGTTTTGCTGCAATGTTTTTGTGGAGGTTTAGTCTTTTGCATGATGTTGAGCTGTGCAAGTTGCTCTAGCAGGCTTTTCTGTGGGGGCGTACCATAAAACACTGCGCCATTAAGCTTTGTCTAGATGTTTATGGCATCGGGCTCAAAATGGCCATTAAAACTGAAGTAAAAAATGTACACTTCTCAAATTATTAAGAGAGAAAAAAGATATTTAAGGTAGCTGGCTATTAAAAGCTAAAAGTGCCATTTGACTGACAAGGATGTATAAAATGTTTCACGACCCTGGTACCAAACCACACTATTAAGTCACTCTAGGGGAAAAAAACAAAATCAACCAGGACAAGTGAGACAATCAACTGATTGCTCCAGATGGATTAAAAGTTGGCTTCTGGTAAATGTGAGATTTCCACAGAAGCGTGACGACAGCTAGAGGACAGATACACAAAGCCCGGGAATAGACAAGTGAATGAGTTAAAGGTAATATAGATTGACAAACAAAAAGGATAATAGAAGTCACATTGAGGTAGTTAAGAGTATTTATAGACACTGTGCTTCTGATCGATTGGCATCCTGATCCGGTGTAGTGTTGTTGGCGGATCCGCCGGATCATAGAGAGCGAGAGGAGGGGTGAGGAGAGACAGAGAAGAAGCAAATGAGGGAGGGAGGGAGGGAGGGAGGGAGGGAGCTGACTGCAGTGACAGAGAAAATAGAGGTACAGTGGAACCCCCATTGCTGGCAGTGAGATATGCTCGGCAGATTGGGTGACTCATCACCGTCTTAATGCATCTTTGTCAGCAGGGACACCTTGTTGTCCCTCCACTTCTCTCTCCCCCTCTCACTGCCCCGAGAATCCAGACAGAGATGACTATCGCTGCGATAAAGAAATCAGGATTACCCTGCTGGCGGTAGAAAGAAAAAGCAGGTAAACATTAATGAAGAGTGGGGGGAAAAAATGGCTGAAGCAGCACAGCTGGCCGGGTTTGGCCTCAGCTGACTAGTAGGACTGTTTAATCCTTCCATCCATTAAGATTAGTATCACATCAGTAATGCACTTATTTCTGCTTTATATTACTTTTATAAAAGCATCCAGAGAAATGACATTTTCTTGCCATATGCCTGGTACTGCAGAGGTCATTCTTAGATCCACGGCAAATCCCCATCAGTTTATTGTAGACTATCTACAGCTGATGGTGAGGCAGACTGTTGCCTTGTAAAACAGTGCTCATGGAGTCTGGATAATTCTCTAGATAAATAAAGATTCTAGAGTTTCTCATCGAGGGCGATTCCAGACCAGGATGTCTGACTTTCCGTTAAGGATTGTTGGCCGACAGCATGCTGGCCATTCACGTGTGCCTTCCCCCCACCACAGCTGTCCTCGCAGCATAATTCTGTCATAATTCCCTTTGATCGGCCAGCAGCGGAACACACCTAGTTTAGAGAATATACTGAGGGGAATAAAATGTCCCCAAAAAGCCCCCCCACCACCACCACCACCACCTTCCCCACTGCATCTGCAGCTCTCACAGGAGAGCATATGGAGGAGGATGAAAAAGAATCAGAAATAAACGTGGGAGGTGACAGAGGAGCGGGAAGGAGAAGGGAGAAAAGGAGAGAAAGAACAAAATGCAACAGATTTTTACTTCATCTGCTTGTTTTTTTTTTGTAAATCAGTGTCTAAAATGAGTAAAAATTAGAGATAAGACAAGCTAAATGGAAAGGAGAGAAGACTGAAAACAGAAGAGGGTAAAAGAGAGGGGACTATCCATTAGAGTGGCTGACACATTGTAGGCCAAACTGCGACAGAGAGACTTAATCTGGTGGAATATGGAAACCAGGATCATGTTGCTAAAAACCTCCGGAGCAGTTTATCAGTCATATCAAGTCAACTGTGGAACAGAGTGCATGGCGTTTACTGTATATTGGCACTTACTTATGTAGAAATGGATAAGAATGACACTGCGAACTTCTCTGCCTCACAATCTCATCTCTCTCTCTCACACACACACACACACACGTATAGGCCACCACCACACAGCGGTGGCGATAATGGTGGCTTGTAATAAATTAGAGGGCAATATATTGCTCTTCCCCTTGTTTCCCACGCAGCACATGTCTGAGAGCGCTTAATTGCCCATTCTCAATTACCACTAGAGGACTGAAGAGAGAGCGAGAGACAGAGAGA